>JAJOZX010017895.1:15000-44047 GCA_023014485.1 Bathynomus jamesi
CTTCAATAACAACGCGGGCGTAATTACTAGCTCACTCAATGCGTTACAAAGTGATTTTACATATGTTTAGTCGCGGAAGGAAGTTTATGAACAGTTCCCACCTCATAACTTAATAAAACTTCACTAACTCTCCTCCGGGACTGTGCATAGATTGCCTGTGATATATATATATATATATATATATATATTGGTGTCCCATAAGTCCGGCATCATAGGAAAAATATAATGAAAAGGCAAAACAAAAGCTTTTATTTACAGAACGTGCTCAATATGTCCACCATTGTTTTTCAATACACAAATTCAGACGTGATACCCAGTCAGCAAACACACGGTGAATGATGTCAGGAGTAATGGTGTTACTTGCCCAATAATGCGCTGCCGCAAATGTTCAACACTCCTAATTTTCTCTCTGCGTATACCAGCGCTTTCAAGTGGCCATTCCACAGGCCCGCGACGTCCTATCCAATGACCAGGGAATTGTTGGTACAGGTATTCCCTTACTTGAGTGCTATAATGTGCAGGAGCGCCGTCTTGCTGGGACCATGTTGGGAAATTTCCTTCTTCGTTCAAGACACTGGGAATGCTTCTTCTTGAGCATACGTAGGTAGGTGCCTCCAGTGACATGTTCATCGAAAAAGGGGGCCTATGATGCGATCCTTCCAAATGCCACACCATACCATCATCCGAGATGCACCTTGTCACTGAACAGAATGGTGGACGGGAATTGGCATCCCGAGCATATTGTTCCGTAGCCCATCACAAAATTCCATCCGCCGGTCGGGATCATCATCGCTTAATTTCTGTAGGATCTGAAGTTTATATGGATGCCATTTGTGAGCCTGAAGAACGCGATGGATGCTACTTTTCGACACTCCTGTCTCGGCGGACAATCGCCGAGGAGACTTATTGACTTCTGTTAAAATGATCCAGGATAGCAGTCGCTGTATCATCATCGGTGGACCTCTGAAGGTTCACTGCGTGGTTTATCTTCCATGGATCCTGTTTCCTTAACTTTGCAACAAGTTGCTAACACAACTCTGTGTTATTGGCTCGCGGTCTGGATGAAGTCTGTTAATTCAGCAGCGGCTCTCTTTGACTCCGATTTCCTATGATAGAATTATCTGGATTCGTTCTTCCTTGCTCACAGACATTATGGCCTGTAGAAAGAGAGAAATATGAATTATGTTTGTAGAAATAAAAAATTGAATTCTCCTATTATACCGGACTTATGGGACACCCTGTTTATATATAATCACTGGCTTTCAATTGTCCAATTACATAAGTCTGCATTTGAAACCAAAGTACGATTTGTTTTATTTATATTACATGATCTTAAACAATTTTGCCACGCTGATTTCAAATTTCACAACCATTTTTATGTATCACATCAGGGTTTTTCACAAAATATAAGTGAGATATATTCAGTAGTATGTATCAAGCAACTAAATTTTCAAGAATACAAAATTTTAAGAAATACAAAGACAATGCATTTCAAAGTAAATTCATCTTTGATACTTAATTGATACATAATAGATCAATCATAATTGACCAGTAGGAGAAAATCGTCGTTTTTTGCTCGCTTCTTGTGCTGCATTTCTTCCGGGCCTTCCCGTTTCAGAGACCAGCAGTAGTCTGCCATTATGTGGAGATCCCACCTTCCTCGGTATGTTTTTTCCATCGTCTTTATATCCTGGTGGAACCTTTCTCCTTGTTCCTCACTCACACTACCCAAGTTTTCAGGAAAATAGTCCAAATGCGAGTGAAGGAAGTGAACCTTTAGACTCGTGTTGTAGCCTAGCTTTTCAAATTTGCTGAGCATTTCATTGACAATGCCCTTGTAGTTGGGATCTTTTTTATTGCTCAGAAAGTTTTTAATTACATTCTTGAATGCAGTCCAGGCTCATTTCTCTGCTCTGTTCATCGTTCCTTCAAACTGCTCATCCTGTGTCAACTTTCTGATTTGCGGCCCAACAAAGATGCCTTCTTTTACTTTTTCATAGCTGAGTGTTGGAAATTTGCTACAAATGTATTTGAAGCAGTTTTCCTCCTTATCTAATGCTTTGACAAATTGCTTCATCAAGCCCAGCTTTATATGAAGTGATGGTAACAAAACCTTATTAGGCTCAATCAGCTTTTCATACACATATATTGTATAATTGGGTGTATGTCTGTACAGGGGCGCATTTACAGTGTGCGGGGCCTTGGGCAAACTATTTCTCGGGCTATATTATTTTAGTGTGTTAATGAATGACAATATTTTGTAATGCACATAAGATATATTTTTTTAACACACACAAAACACACATGCGCAAGCCATTCGGCTTATTAATGTGATATTAAAGACTATAACTTAACCATGTACAATACAGTGTATACAGCTAAGCTACACTAGTAGGCTACAGTTGTAATGCACTTAATAAACATCTACACGGTTATTGTAATGCACTCAATAAACAGCTACACAGTTGTAATGCACTTAATAAACAGCTAAACTGTACAGCTTACTGTACTGTAGATAGAGTGTAGATTTGTAATGAATATTACATTGGGCGCTTCCTGGCTTTTTGTTTGGAAAACTGCGTGATTGCGTCCTCGAAACTCACCGACTGCAACACCTCATGCTCTATACTCAACAGCGCCAGGGACGAAAGGCGCTCCTGGCCCATTGTGGAGCGAAGGTAATTTTTGATCAGTTTGAGTTTCGAGAATGAACGTTCACCAGAACAGTTCGTGACAAACATACACAGGTATATTCTCATTGCTATTTCCATGTTTGGGAATGTTCCTTTCAGTTCGTTTGTGTTCATATGCCGATAAAATCTGTTGCACATGTCTTCACGTTCCGTCTGGGATTCTGTTTCACTTTCGGTGAGTTTCATTAGGGCAGCGAACTGCACAACTTCTGTTACCAGCTCTTTCTCCAGATCAGCCGGATAGCATTCTACTAGATGTTCAGCTGACCGTCGAAGACTATCGATGTCCAGGACTAGAAGGAAATCCAAAAATTCAAATCTTTTCTGCAGGACAGCGTACGCTTCTAGACGAGTGTTCAGAGTGGTACACAGTTTATCAATTATCGGTAGAAATGCAGTGGTCCGAAATGAATCTCTTGTGTCAGGTTCATATCTTCGGCAGTTCCGATTTCGTCATGATGGCGCTTTCTCTCTTTGTGCGTTGAGTCGATTCCTTGTATACTCGATGACCACACTTTCCGATGCCCTAGTCCTCGAGTTCGTCAAATCTTGATCTGAGATCTTCAACAAATTGCAGTAGTGATTTCAGCAGAGGGTGGCTGAGTCTAACGACATTCCTTGTTTTTGCAGAGATGCATTCGTTTTTGGAAATCGTTCGAGAATAGTGTTCCATAAAACCAATAAAATGGCTGTTTCGAGTTGTTGAAGCTGTTTAGACAATACCCTGGCTTCGATCCTGGCTTCCGCAGTTTGGCTGGTATCTGCTGCTAACTCATCCAGTATCACGATATTCTCGGCGTAGCCTTCGGTTAAAGATTGGACGGCATCTGATCTGGCTGACCAGCGGGTATCGGAGAGACCTTTGTCGACCTTTAGTTTCACTACGGGAACTACTATCGAGAACCTCTACATGTCGACGCTATCGGTATGTCGAGGAGACGAGAAACGTGTAGACATTCTGAATGAGCATAAACAATTCAACGGCTGCTGTGCAACTGTCCACTGCTGATTTACCCACAGATTTAGTGAGTGGCACATGCATGGCACAAACTCAGCATACGGAGATTTTGACTTGATGTGGCTTTTTACGCCGTTGTATTTCCCTGCCATATTGCTTGCGTTATCATAAGACTGTCCTCTGCAGTCTCCAATTCGAATGCCATGCGTCTCCAGAAAGTTGAGGACCACGTCGGCGATTCCTTTCCCTGTATGTGTGTGCATAGGTATGAACTGTAGAAATCGCTCGACGGACCCAGACTCAACCACATATCGGATGGTGAAGCACAGTTGATCGGTGTGGGAAACATCAGGCGTAGAGTCGACGGATATAGAGTAGTATTTTGACTGCTGGATTTCTCTGATAATCGTCTGAAGTACTTTATCGGCCATCAACAGTATGAGTTCCTCGCAAATGAAATGAGAGAGCTACGAGGTGTGTCCGCTACCTTTGTTGGCATGCTCGCTTATATGCGCAGTTAGAAAGCTGTCATACTTACTTAAAAGTTCCAAAATTCCGCAATAGTTGCCGTTGTTTGGTGAACCGAAACTGGAGTCGTGTCCACGAATTGCTAGTCCTCGTGACGTGATATACTT
Source organism: Bathynomus jamesi (assembly GCA_023014485.1). Classification (NCBI taxonomy): domain Eukaryota; kingdom Metazoa; phylum Arthropoda; class Malacostraca; order Isopoda; family Cirolanidae; genus Bathynomus; species Bathynomus jamesi. The sequence continues at coordinate 19,287 of JAJOZX010017895.1, forward strand.
GATAACGTCGACACAGCACCGCAAAACTTCCTGCCAGTAGTTGCACTCCTTTTCAAACCGGTTCACCAGTTTCGAATCAACATGGCCAGAGACAGACTTTCTAACCAACAAATATCTCATCGACTCCATATGTTGCTCACATTTTCTGTGTGCTTCGACCGATTGTCTACCATGCTTCCAGTCGTTGAACCCGATTGTGAACTTGCTGTCCGCCCTCGACATTAATTTACAGACAAAACAGTAAACACAGCCTGTGAACTCGAATAGCACAGCCATGACACCTCAATCCTCTCATTCGTCAGGCTATGTTTCTTAACAAATAATGTCTTCGTACATCGGCGTGTTGTACCACTTTCAGTAGTTGAAGAGTTACTGAAGTCGCTGTCATAATTTCGGCAATCTGATGTTCCCCGCTCTATCCAGAACTCTCTAAAATCATCGGTCAGCACTTGTGGCCAGAAACCAATGTCATTAATTGCATGTCCTGAAGCTGGTAGGCCTGCTGAACGCACTGACGTAGACGGGTCTTCTGAAGACGCAGCTGCTGATGTAGCGGAGGCAACTGGTGGGCCTGCTGAAGGGGTTCACGTAGACGAGTCTCCTGAAAATGCAGCTGCTGAAGTCCGCCCTCGACATTAATTTACAGACAAAACAGTAAACACAGCCTGTGGACTCAGAATAGCACAGCCATGACACCTCAATCCTCTCATTCGTCAGGCTGTGTTTCTTAACAAATAATGTCTTCGTACATCGGCGTGTTGTATCACTTTCAGTAGTTGAAGAGTTACTGAAGTCGCTGTCATAATTTCGGCAATCTGATGTTCCCCGCTCTATCCAGAACTCTCTAAAATCATCGGTCAGCACTTGTGGTCACAAACCAATGTCATTAATTGCATGTCCTGAAGCTGCTGGGCTTGCTGAACGCACTGACGTAGACGCGTCTTCTGAAAACGCAGCTGCTGAAGTAGCGGAGGCAGCTGGTGGGCCTGCTGAAGGGGCTGACTTAGTTGCTGATGATTTAATCCAATTAGTCAGTTTCGGCACCGTCGCAAGAAACTCTTCTCTGCGCTTCTTATCTTTACGCTTTTCACTACTGGGTTTATATTTCCTCCTTCGATCCTGGTCACGGCTCGTTTCCATGTTGTACGTATTACAATGCCAACAATAAGAACATAAATCATGAATCTGCAACAGAAACAAGAAGTAAGTTAGTAACATTAGAAATGAGTAACACTAACAAGAACAAATAATTAAGCACCATCAAAGCGGATATTAGAATGCCTGATGCCATGCCGCCTGCCGGAAAAAGTGAAACTCGTCGCAGATGGCAAATACGTGACGTTTAATTTTTTTCAATTGAAATTTGCGGGGCCCATCGTGCGCGGGGCCTTGGACATTTGCCCGGTGCGCCACCCCATAAATGCGGCCCTGTGTCTGTATACCACCCATACAAAATGGGTGATAGGTATTTGCCAAAAAACTACGTGGTGAGAAAAAATGGATGTGATTTTTAGATTCAGCACACGTGAATTGATAAAAAACAGTTATGTATGTTGAAACATCAGATATGTTGCATACCAGTGAATTATTGATGCTTGGCGAATAAAATTTTGTTGACACTATCCCTCGCGTTAAAAGTCTGGCGACTTTTCCTCGTAGTATAGTTGCGCTCGAATTGGTCATTCTGATAAAGGTCAAGCTTGTTGCTCCAAGCTTGACCTTTATCAGAATGACCACGACCCACCATGGGTGGTCAGAAATTACAAAGTTTTCACCCGGACTCGATCTCCCGACTCCCGATCAACAGCAGCAGTAGCAGCAGCCCAGCATCTCAACAACTAGGCTGCCCAGGGTACCCATTTATGTACCAACCAGTTTTATTGTATGGAAGGATTAGCTGAGTGAGCTGAACGCCGCGCCACCTGCCATCGTCAAGAATCGGACCCAGGGCCAGTGGTTTCGTAGTCAGCAATGCTAATCACTGCACAACCGAGGCGATATACTCGTGTGTGTGTGTATGTATATATATATATATATGCAGAAAAATCACAGAATAACACGTGATCTTATTAATAAGCAAACAACCACAGGGAAAAAGGAAAAAGAAACACGAAATCCGAGCGCTTTCGTGATATATTCACATCTTCAGGGAAAAGAAATATTTCTTTCTTTTCCCTGAAGATGTGAATATATCACGAAAGCGCTCGGATTTTTTCTTTTTCCTTTTTCCCTGTGGTTGTTTGCTTTTATATATTATATATATAGTATTATATTATTATTATTATTATTATTATTATTATTATTTTGCGTTTATGTGAATAATTGTTTTACGTTTGCTAAGTCATACTGATAAGATGTTATAGTTTAAGGGCTTTTTATTTCTTTGTTTAACGGAAATTGTTTAACAATCTTGCATTTCAATTCCTGTTACTTCATCTCTCCTTGCTCGGCCGTCTGATCCCCACATGCGGCTTCAGCCCGAGCAGGTTGAGTCAGATCCAGACTCGCGAGAGAACCGTCGTATCTGCTCCATTGTTTCTTGTCGGTAGTTCTTTAACTTTTACCTTTTTATATTTTACTTTTAACTTTTTCCTTCTCATATTTAACGTTTATCTCTTCGTATCAAATTTTTACTTTTACCTTTTCGTATTTAACTTTTATCTTTTATCTTTTATCTTTTATACTTTTCTCGTTTACACTTTTAACTTTTACCGTTTTTCTCTTTTAAACTTTTCTCTTTCATATCTCCATTACAGTGACTAATTTTAGTTCCATCCTTCATTGGAACTGTCGCTGCATTTTTGCCAACTATGAAGGTCTTTCTCTTCTTTTACAAACATACCAACCTGCTTGTGTTTGTCTCCAAGAAACGATTTTGGGTTCTTGATCTATGCCTTCTCCTACTGGCTACATCTCCTTTACAAACCCCCTGCCCGCTCACGGTCCTCGAGGTGATTCAGCCATCCTTGTTCATAGATCAGCCCCTTGTCGCCCACTCATACTTCGATCTACGTTCCAGGTAGTTGCTGTCCGGCTTTCTTTGTCTCGGTAGTATACCGTCGGTTCCGTTTACCTCCCTCCACACGCCCCCTTCTCTCGAGAGGAGCTAGTGGAAGTTGTTGATCAATTCCCTAGACCTTTCTTACTTTTAGGTGATTTTAATAGTCGTAGCCCAGTGTGAGGTGATGTTCGGGACACCTTCCTGGCTGGCTCCTTGATCTCCCTGATGTCATCTCACTCCCTCATCTGTCTCAATTCAGGTGCTCATACTTACTATCACGTTCACACTGATACTTTCTCCTGCATTGATCTCTCCTTTTGTTCCACCGATGCTATCCTGGACTTTTCCTGGGAAGTCCTGGGGAATGACTACAGGAGTGCCCATTTCCCGGTGCGGCTGTCGTTTATTGTTCCCGACACTAATCTGCCACCTTCCTTCCGTTGGCTTTTTTCTAGAGCCAACTGGGAGTCTTATCGTTGTCTTACCTACGTGTCCTGTACAGACCATGATTTCTCATCGGTGGCCGGATGTTTAGATTTCCTGAGTGCGAGAATTTTGAATGCGGTTGAGAAGATACATTCCCAGTAAACAGTGTACCTCTCATTTGACCCGCGCCCTTGGTGGTCTCTAAGTGTGCGGAGGCTGTCCGGAACAAGAAGTCTGCTACTCGCCGGTTTTACCCGAGCCCTTTGCATGGCAATGCGGTTATCTGTAACCGCATTGCCATGCAAAGGGCTCGGGCAGTGGCCCATCGAATCCTTAAGCAAGCCCGGAGGGACTCCTGGCAACAATACGTCTCTGGGATCACATCTTCGATCCCGATTGTCACGGTTTGGAACCGGGTCGCCGCATCTCCTGAAAGTTCACTACCCCTCGTCCCCCAGTCCTCCATGTCGATGGCGGGGACATTTTTAACTCAAAAGAAGTGGCGAATACTCTGGCTGCCTCGTTTGCCGCAGCTTCAAGTGTCGCCGGATATTCTCCGACTTTCCATTTACGGAAAGATGCAATATAGAGAGAGGATCTCCATTTCGACTGCCTGAACAGTGAACCTTGTGTAATCGATTGATGACGATGCGTGAACTCGAATCTGCCCTATCCTCTCGGAGAAACTCCGCCTTGCCCGGATGGTATCCATTACAAAATGCTGCAGTCCATGCATATTTCGGCTCTGTATTTTTTACTTACCGTTTTTAGCCATATTTGGATTAAGGGTGTTTCCCTCTCGATGGTGTTAGGCCATAGTTATTCCTCTCCTGAAGCCTGACAAGGACGCCTCCCTTCCTCAAAATTTTCGCCCGATTGCCTTCACAGCTGTATTTGCAAGCTCATGAAAAAGATGGTCGCTTCCCTACTGTCCTTTATCCTCGAGTGGCGAGGACTCTTTCCCCCATCTCAATCTGGTTTCCGTCAATTCCGTAGTACCTTAGATCTTTTACTTCTTAGCCATGATCTCCAGGCTGCATTTTCTCGCAAACAAATTACTGTGGCTCTTTTTCGACATCCACCAAGCATATGACACTACATGGAGGTTTGATGTCTTTCAACGTCTCCATTCTATGGATTTTATGGGCTTTCTCCCTCTTTTTGTCACTAATTTTTTAAGAAACCGGTAATTTTTCTCCGATTTAACCGCACAAGAGGAAGGAGTCCTGCAGAGATCTGTACTCAGCGTTCTCCGTTTCTCTCTGGTTATGAATTCGGTGGTTCATTTTTTACCATGTTCCATAAAGTGTTCTCTCTTCGCAGATGATCTTGCCATTTACGGTGCCGAGTAGTTCTACGAGTGGCTGCAAGACAGGTGCAGCTTGCAGTTAATGCCGTCGAAAGACGGGCAACGTCTGTGGGTTTCCGTCTTTCCCCAGCCAAGATTGTGTATGTCTTTTCAAAGACGTAAGACTATTTTTGTCGTACCTCTCTCGCTGTTTTTAGCCGGTAATTCCATTGCCGTAAGGGACACATTTAAATTTTTAGGCATCACCCTTGACTCCCATCTTACATGGGTATCTCATTTGAGGAATTAGAGACTCTCCACTCGGCGTACCCTTACGCTTTTAGATCATCTCTCCCACATGTTTTGGGGCGCTGATAGGCGTACAGGCCGCCGTACACTCTCTTATCTGTACACCTCTCTAGTTCAATCGGGAATTGATTCTGGCTGTGAGGTCTACGGCTCCGCTTCCGTCTCTCGATTACGAATCCTGGATGATCTTCATAATTGGGGTCTCCGCCTGGCTACCGGAGCCTTTCGCTCTTCACCGGTGGCTAGCCTTCAGGCGGAGTGCGATTCCCCTTCCCTACTGTACCGTCGTGCATATCTTCAGACAGAGCTATTACTGCGCTCATAGGATTCCTTCCCCCCTTCTCTCTACTGTCCTTGATACAACTCTTCCTCTAGACGATTCTTGGCACCTTACTTCAACTGCCCATGCCTTTCTCTCTCATCATTCTCTTCCTCCACCTCAGATCCTCCCAATCTCGTTTCAGGTCCTTCCTCCGTGGATCCTACATCCGATTTCCTATTGCAAAGTTTTGTGTCGCTTTGATAAAAAGTCCGTGAGCACCTTATTTGTCAATCTTCTTCCACTCATATCTACACAGATGGCTCTCATTCTCCGTTAGGCGTGGCCGCTTCGCCGGTTTTCCATCTCCCTTTTAAGACTGTTCGGAGTATTCATCTCCCTCACGACACTTCCATTTACTCAGCGGAGCTCTTGCTATTCTGGAAGCTCTAATCCATATTGGTGCCCCCCCCCTCCGAGTTCCTTTTGTTGTTTTTTCGGATTTCCGTAGTGCTCTGATGTCCTTAGAATCTTATGACCCTAAACACCCTCTGGTCCAGAGGATACAGCAATTTATCCATTTTCTCGCTGCTTATTCCGCGCGGCTTATTTCTTTCTGTTGGAACGAGGAGGTGAACCTCTTGGCCAGACGAGCTTGCTCCCTTCCTATTACTCCTAAATCTTTGCCCTTTCCAGATTTCGTTCCTTCCCTCTTCCGCCATTTCAGGTCGGTGTGAACAAACTCCACCGTCTCAAGCCTGTTCTTCGCCATTGGTTTTTTTCGTATCACAAATCCCGGCATAAGGAAGTTCTATTGGCTCGTCTGAGAATTGGTTATACTCTGACCTATGGCCACTTTATGTCTAGAAATCCTCCTGAGCCTTACCCTCGTTGTCATGTTCCTCTCACTGTTGAGCACGTGTTTATTTTTTGCCCTCTTTATTCAACGTTTCTTTCGCGGTGCTTCCCGGAGTTACATTTCCGTCCGGCCTTGACGCGTCTTCGGTCCATTCTTGCAGAGAGTGTTTCTTTCTCTGTTGGCCCTATATTTGATTTCCTCCAACGGTCGCGGCTCCTGTCCCGTCTTTAACTTAGTCTCGCCGTGATATGAACCTGTCTAGGTTTGAAACGGCGGTCAGTCCCAAAGAAAAAAAAAATGACGCATTTATAACTTAACTTACACAAAATTCTGTCGATATATGCTTAAGGGGTTCCTTTTGAAAAGACCAACCAAGGGTTAAGAGTTCAAGTTTCGCGAGTTTCGTTGGTGTGGAAATGATAAATTATTTTGGAGGTGAAATAATTATTTAATAAATCTAACACGAAGTTTGCTAAAGGAAAGAAATAACTTTTTAACTTTTTAATTAGTGAATTAGATGTATTATTGCTTTGGGAAGACTCGATAATTACTTAATGAAGTTCACGTTCAAATGAAACTACTGAATTATAAAGGCAGCTAGCGCAGTGTCATTGCTCTTGTGGATAGAAATATTCTAATACTGAAGTTTTAATATTAAAAGCAAGTTGTTGTTGTAATAATAATAATAATAATAATAATATAAATTGTTATAATTATTATACCCATATTGATGGTGGGTAGAGGTTCCAAAATATAAATTTGTGAAGCCAATTTCGACGGAATTGATGCTTTTCTCTCGTTTTGTTTACGTGGGATCCGAACCACGAGTCGCTACATAATCTGGATGCAGAGGATGTTTTCTCCATATTTCCATTGTAACTATATTAATGTTGTCATGTATAAACACGTGATCAAAGAGTTGGCATAACGATAATATTTAAGTATTTTAATGTTATAAACGCTAGAAGTAGAATCTGTGTGTTTGTAAGTTTTTGCGGCTAATTTTGATTACAGAATAAAGAAATTATTTTATTTTTGTAAGTTCACTGGTACCCACCGTGGTAGTATTAAGGATTAGTGTGTTTTAGGTGATATCATCATATGCAGTACAGTGATACTTTTAGCGTACCGTTCACATACATGCCTTGTTAACTGAAGAAGGAGGTACAAAATTCAGAGGTGCTATTCACTATTGTATTTCTTCCAGTTTGGTAAACAAAGGTCAATAAACTGTGTTCGTATTATAGTTATATTGCCATAAGTTTGTATAGTTTTCCTGAACACTGAAATGACGACTAAACTCTTCCATTGAACAGAAATTTAATATAATTTTGCTTAGTATAATATCATAGAATTAGAAACTACGAATGAAACACGATGAGAAATTGTTATTTATTCGAACAAATAAAATTTTGTAGATTAATTATCTCACGATTTACTTTATATATGCATTATTTTCTACAGTTATTATATATTAGATAGAATAACATGGCTAAATATAGCCTGTTTTTAAATAATGTAAAAATGGTTTACAAATGTTGCATTCAATATTACGTCTGTCGTCATTAGGAAATTGACACCAAACCATAAGTTATAAATGAATTGTAAATTTTTTAGTAGTGGTCACTTTCAAAATAATAAAATCTAAGGTATGTTGCTTTATCAAAGTTTAACTAACTTTTAATCTTAATAATGTAACTGGGTGACTAGAAACGCATTTTATATAAAGTTAAATTATGTAATATTTACGCTCAAATTAAATAGAAAATGGTAAATTCATTTAAGGTAAGTGTCACATATTTTGTATTAAAAGGTGTTAATTTTAAATGCATTGGCAACCTTCGTGTTCTTTTAGTTTAATGAACTGTGCCTTACATATCTTAAAAGCTGTGATCATTAAATTTTGAGAGAAACAAGGTCCTCTATTTTTTAACTTGTTTGATCTGTCATAAGCTGTGAAGTCCTACCCTGTTTTTTAAATTTTTATACATACGAATTACTTTATATTACAGTAGTTTGAAAGTATTGTTTAAATGCATTAATAATTGGAGTGTTTTGTCATGTAAAATTTAAGCCATTCAAAGAAAAAGTTTGATTTAAAATATTTGCTGATAGCTTTTACCAAAGACATTTGTCAAAATTTCAGTACGACATTTGAATATATTTTTCTAATAATTGTATAATAATATTTATGAATGATGATGTTTTTTCCTTTCCTTTCTGGTAAAAATGCTACTAACTAGCTGATGAATTTATGTTAACACAAGAAATAACAGAAAACAAGAAAAAAAACAACTGCCTAGATTTGGTATTCACAAACAACAACCTAATTGATAATGTAGAAATATCCCCAACTATAATATTGGATCACAACATTACTGAAATAACAACCAGTATAAAAGCAACAGGAAAGGGAAGAACACGAACAGAAAGAAAGAAGCAAATTCGAAATTTTTAATTTTTACTCCAAAGCTAAAAACTGGGAAGATGTTGCATTGGAAAACCATCTCCAAGGCCAAAACAATGGAAGATATGCTAATGACCTTAGAGGAGAAGACGCTCGAAATTGTGGAAAGACATGTCCCAAAAATCAGGGTTGGCAAAAAAACGGGTTTTTCACAAAAAAAAACAACCCTGCTGGGTTTTTGGGTTTTTGATGGGTTGAAAATTTGTTTAGAAAGGTTCGATAATTATGTAGTGCCTAATATATCTATTATTTTATTAATTTATTATATCTAATCTACAATATATATTAAAAAGACATCTTTATTTCACAAAGTTCAGATATGAGAGAATAATGACATACTGTATTAGAATTTTCTCCATTTTAATTTTAGATCTTTCTTTTATTTCTTAACAGCAGATTTCAGCTTTATTTAGACCTAACTCAAATTTAAATTTTTAAGATGCCAAACTCAAAGAGTTATAGAGGTGGAAGATCTAAAGCTAGCGAATGGGATGAGGTGACTTTATTAAGTGATCAGCCTACTAGAGTACTCTGCAATTATTGCAAAGAAAGTATCACTCGAAAAATTGAGTGTGTGAAACATCATCTAGATTCTAGAGAAATGCAGTAAAAGAAAAGTGGAATGTTTTGAAAATGAGGCAAGAGGTATGCCGAGACTCGAATTTGGAGCATCAGTTGAAACTGATTCACTTCCTCCAACTTTGGCTTCTGGCAAAGATGATCCAAAGATTATAAGTGAAAATGTGCCTGAAATGAGTGACACCAGTGCAGGTTCTTCATCATCCACATTCTGTCATTCAACACCAATAAAGCATAAAAGGCAAAGATCAATTACACCATTTGTGGGAAGAATGACTGTGGACCAAAAAGAAGAATTAGATTTACAAGTTGCAAGGTTCTTTTTTTCAGCTAACATACCCTTCAATGTTTTTGAGAATAAAGAATTTATAAAATTAATCAAAGGTCTAAGATCAGGATATGAACCACCAAACAGGAAAAGGTTGGCATCTGATCTGTTAATAAAAGTTAATGATGAAGTAATCCATGAAATGAAGAATGACCTTAATGTTGATTGTACCATTACCCTTATACAAGATGGCTGGAGTTCTGTAGGTAATGATCCTATTATTGTGCACAGTATTCATAATGGAAAAAAGCCATATCTGATTTCAGCAGTAGATGCTGGAAGTACAAAAAAGACAGCAGAATATTTTGGTGGGTTTTTGGGTACCAACCCTGCCAAAAATACAACAAAGAGAAAAGAGAAGCAGGTTCGAAACACAAAAGGTAATTGTTCTGAAAGAGAAAAAGAGTGACTGCAAAATTAAGTAACTGTAAAGATAACAACAACAGAAAAATATTAAATGATAAACTGTAGAGTATCGATTGCGTCATACAGGAACTAATTGAGAAGCATACAGAAAAAGACGACGACGCTATAGAAGCGATAAAGGTTAACTCAGTACTTCTATAATTTTGCAAAAAAGAAGTCGAAAAACCACACGACTACGTACATTTGAAAAACGAAGACAATGCTTTATCTGATCTAACAGAAGTATGTGAAATATTAAGAGCTCAGTACGAATCGTCTTTTAATATCCCAAAAACTGACAGATATGCGAGAGAAACGCGTTCTTTGAAGAAGAACTACAAGGGGAAAGTGGGAAAGTATAACGGACTTCGACTTTACGACAGATATGAAAATAAAAACCCACTCTAATAGACAAAGTTTATTTCCACAACAGTTTCGATGCCCACTGGCATCCTCCTCGGATGGATACAGAAAAACGAATTCGTTTTTTCTGTATCCACCCGAGGAGGATGCCAGTGGGCATCGAAACTGTTGTGGAAATAACCTGCCATTTATAAAATACAAAAAGGTGGACAGGAATATATTATGCTGACAGGAGATAACAGAAAATGCCAGAAAAAATAACTGCCTGGATCTGGTATTCACGAATAACACGAACTTGATTGCTGATATAAAAATAACCCCAACCATTATCTCAGACCACAACTTAATCGAGATATCAACAAATATGACGACAGCATTAAAAGACAATACACATATTGAGGAAAGAAGTAAATTCGGGGCCTTTAACTTAAATTACAAGACTATAAATTGGGAAGCAATCAGATCGTACATGGCTCAAATAGAATGGAGAACAATTTTCGAGAATAAAACAACTGAAGAAATGCTAACAACCTTGGAAGAAAAACGCTAAGAATTTTAGAAAAATATGCGTCGAAATCACAGCCAAAAAGGAAACAGGAGTTGGCTAGAGAGGCAAAAGAGAGAGAGTGGAGGCGAAGTTAGGCAACTGCGGAGATAATGACAGGAAAACAATAAAAGAAAAACGGGGGGGTATCGATAGGGAAATACAAGCCCTGATTAAGGACCATACAGAGAGGGAAGAGGAAAAGGCGGTAGAAGCAGTAAAGGAAAATCCAAAATACTTTTATAGCTATGCAAAAAGAAAAACAAAAACGCGCGCCGCTATTGGGCCCTTAAGGACGAGAAATAATGAACTAACCGACAATCCAAAAGAAATATCTGATACATTGAGAGCTCAATATGAATCAGTTTTCAGTACTCCAAAAAGTGACAAAGCGATACCTGACATAAATGCATTCTTTGAAGAGGAATTGCAATGAGAGTATATAACAGACTTTGATTTGACACCAGAAGATGTAGCGAGAGCTATAGGACAAATGAAACCACATTCAGCTGCAGGTCCAGACAAGTGGAACGCATTATTGATTAAAAACTGTAAAAATGAAATAGCTACACCTTTATACTGGATATGGAGAAGATCCCTAGACACTGGGGAAATACCGAGCATCTTGAAAAGAGCAAACATTGTCCCTATATATAAAGGAGGGGACAGATCTCAAGCAAAGAACTTAGACCAGTGTCATTGACGTCCCACCTCACCAAAGTATTTGAAAGAATAGTTAGAGAGAAAATTTATGACTTCCTGGAGACGGGAAAGATTCAACGAAAATCAGCATGGATTCCGATCAGGTAGATCATGCCCATCACAACTAATAGAACACTACAACAATATCCTAGATGCATTGGAAGGCAATGACAACTACGATGTTATATACACAGATTTTGCTAAAGCTTTCGATAAATGTGACCATGGTATAATAGCACATAAAATTAAATATATGGGAATAACAGGCAAAGTGGGAAAATGGATCTACAACTTCCTCAGAGAACGTCTGCAGGTCGTCAAAATTCAAAGTATATCATCATCAAAATCGGAAGTACGCAGCTCAGTACCACAAGGGACAGTACTGGCCCCACTCTTCATTATCATGCTAACAGACATAGACAGCGGAGTAAACGGCAACAGTATAGTAACATCCTTTGCAGACGATACAAATATCAGCAGAAAAATCAGCGATGTACATGACGTGGAGGCCTTGCAGAGGAACACGAACAAAATATACAAATGGTCAGAAGACAACAGCATGTCATTTAACACCGAGAAATTTCAGCTTCTGAGATATGGTAGAAAAGAAGAACTTAGACTGCATATTATGCTCCAGATAGACAGGAAATTCAGAGAAGCAAGAAAGCGATCGATCTCGGGATAATAATGACAGATGATGCGAAATTCGAAACACAAAATCAGATAGCGATAAATAAAGCAAAAAGAGTCGCCGGACAGGTACTAAGTACGTTCAAGAGAAGGGACAGGACAGTAATGATTCCCCTGCTAAAAACACTGATTATACCAAGATACACTGATTATACGAAGATTGATGGCTTCAAAGAACTCGACCACTGGAAAAGACTACGTAAACTAAATCTGTACTCCCTGGAAAGAAGGAGAGAGGGGTACACCATAATCTACATATGGAAAATGATCGGAAAACTGGTACCAAACCTAAAACTAAACCCAATTACCATTCAAACAACACTGGAAAATAGGAAAGGCAGAATGTGTGGTGTTCCCAAATTAAAGGCCCGACAAGTGACCTCCTCAACTCTGAAGGAAAATAACTTGGTTGTCAGGGGGCCAAGACTTTTCAACCAGCTTCCAAAGGACCTCAGAAACGTAACGGAGGTCAAAGTTGAAGTCTTCAAGAGAAGACTGGATGCCTGGCTCAGGACGGTACCAGATGAGCCGGGTGTGCCTGGCTATGTACGGTGGAGAGCGGAAGAAAGTAACTCGCTCCTCCACCAAGCCAGACCTAGAGGCGGGGGCCACCAGATTGACCTCCGTGTGAAGAGAGACCAACGCACGAAAGAACATATGTTGACCTTCACGTAGAAAAAAGCGAAGTTTTTTTTGCATTTTTAAGACAAGCTATAGGGAAACTAAAAGCACACTCAGCGGCAGGACCGGACAAATGGAATGCCACACTGATCAAAAACTGCAAGAATGCAATCGCTGAGCCCCTATATTGGATATGGAGACAATCACTAGACACGGGAGAAATACTGGGCATTCTGGAGAGCGCGAACTTAGTCCCAATATATAAAGGAGATCGATCCGAGGCCAAAAACTATAGGCCAGTGTCGCTTACATCTCGTTTCACGAAAATATTTGAAAGAATAGTTAGAGAAAAATCTGACATTTTGGAAACTCAGAAAAAATTAAATGATAACCGACATGAATTTCGGTCAGGCAGATCATGCCTATCACAACTAATGGAACACGACAACAACATTATTGATACAGTGGAAAGTAATGAAAACTATGATGTAAATGTAATATACACAAACTTTGCCAAAGCGTTCGACAGGTGTGACCATGGAATCCTAATACATAAACTGAAATATATGGGAATAACAGGAAAAGTAGGGAAATGGATATATAATTTCCTTAGTGAACGGCGGCAAGTCGTTACAGTACAAGGAATATCTTCTTCAGAATCAGAGGTCCTCATTTCAGTACCACAAGGAACAGTATCAGCTCCACTACTATTCATAATCATGCTGACATAGATGAGGATGTTACCAGAGAGAGCACAGTAACATCCTTTGCCGATGACACAAAGATCAGTAGAAAAATAAGAAACCCAGAGGATATAGGATCTCTACAAACAGATATGAACAGAATCTACAAGTCGACGGAAGACAACAATATGAAGTTTAATACCGAGAAATCTTAATTGTTATGGTACGGAAAAAGGGAGGACCTAAATCCACGCAATACTATACCCAAATGGACAGGAAATTCAGAGAAATTCTAAAGCAGAGGATTTAGGGGTTGTAATGAGCGATGTTGCGAAATTTGAAACACAAAATAAGATAGCGGTCAACAGAGCAAAGAGAATAACTGGGCAGATACTGAGAACCTTTAAACAAAGGAATAGGAATATAATGATTCTTCTACTGAAAACCCTGATCATACCCAAATTGAAATGCTGCTCAGTCCTAACATGCCCATATAAAAAAGAAGACATTAGACAGCTAGAAGGAATTCAGAGAAGCTTCACAGCCAAGATCAATGGGTGCAAAGAACAAATTACTGGGAAAGGTTACGCGAATTAAACATATTCACTGGAAAGGAGAAGAGAGAGAGAGACACTATTATTTACACTTGGAAAACAATGGCGAAACTAGTCCCTAATTTTACTCTGAACCCTGTAACTCCCCAAACAACAGTGGAAAGTAGAAAAGGAAGACTGTGTCGTGTTCTCAAATTAAAGACTAGACAGGGAACATCCTTAAACCCTGAAAGAAAATAGTTTTGTTGTGAGAGGACCAAGACTGTTTAATCAGCTGCCCAAAGACCTAAGGAACACGGGTGGTGTTGCGGTGGACATCTTCAAAAGAAGATTAGACGCCTCGCTCAGAACAATCCCCGATGAACCGGACGTACTTGGCTATGTGTGAGGTGGAGAGTACAAGAAACCAACTCAATACTTCATCAGGCCAACTCGAGAAGAGGGGCGACAAACTTGACCTTCGTGAAATGAGGAATCATCGCACGGAACATTTGAAAGGTTGAAAGGAAAAGTTCTGTATAAACCAAAATGAGGAGCTCAGTTTTTCAGTAATATTTTAGATTACTAATGCAATCGACAAAGGAACGAGTGTTCCGCATATGGAGTCACTAAATGGGTGAGTTTCTTACAGTAATACAGCCTGAAACTTTTTTCTCATTGGCATTTACATTTTTCGAAGGTGAACGAAACTGTTTTTTCCTCACCATCTACCAGTTTGGCATAAAGTCTGTCAGGGGTCCTCTGACAAACTTCTTCAAACAAGGTTTGTTGGTTCGGAGGTACGAGGTACGACTTGCTTTTCTTGAGCGACAAACTTATCCATCCGCCATTGGCTTGTTCAGCGTGTCACGGCTTCACCGATGCCATTTGAATTACAGTGGCCACCGCAAAGTGGAAGTCGATCTTTTACATTTTTTACTTCACCTATCGATCAAAATCTTGTCCATTAAAAGAATGAAAAGCTGATAACTGAAGATCTTCAAATTGAATAATATGGGGGAAGTGGATGAATTGTAAAGTTGCATCAAGTTGTCGGAATTGTGAAAACCTCTCTGAAAGTGATTGTCTGGTATCTCTTATTATTGAAGAGTACTTTTTGAGCACGTCGGATTTATTTTCTTCATTGTCTGCAAAATATTTTGAAGTCAAGAAGTATTTCTGCAATAATGGAGAATATTTCAATTTTTCTTCCAGATCTTTTGAGAAAATATTTAGTTTTTTCAAAAGCTTTAATATTTTCAAACATTGATGATACAACGCAGCCGCGACCTTGCAACTTTTTATTTAAAGCATTGTAATGCAATGTGAAATCAGCGAAAAAATGTAAGTCATTCAACCAATTCATGTCAGTCAGTTCTGGATATTCATGCTCCTTTTTATTAAAAAAATATCTTATCTCTTCTAACAATTCAACAAAGCGATTCAAAACCTGAACACGACTTAGCCATCTGACATTGTTATACATGACTAACCCCTGAAAATTGAGAGTCAACCTCATCTAATAGTTTGGTAAATTGACGTTTGTTAAGATCGTGAGCAACTATAAAATTGACAATCTTTGTCACAAGAGACATCACATTTTCAAGTGATTTTAAACTTTTTTTTTTGCCCAGAGCTTCTTTGTGTAAAATACAATGAAATTCAACTAAAGGGTGTTTCACTTCTTGTATTAGTAAATGAACAAATCCAACATTTTTTCCAATCATACTCGGAGCTCCATCAGTCGTCACAGATACAATATTTCTGAAATTAATACCCATTTGGATGAATTCCTTCTTCAATTCATTCATAACACTGGTATGCATATGAAATTTTTTTGTCTGCTGTGAGGGTTTTTTCAACTCATATTATATAATTCGACCATGCTGAATTCGAAAATGACATTGGTTTTCCTCAATCAGGTCAGGTTTTTTCTCTATTGGCCATTTATTATAAGTCCAATTTTATCCCCAAATTTATTGATTTTTTTAGCTTAAACACTGTAGATACGAGTAATATTATAAGAACACTCGTGAAAAATGAAAACATTGTGTGAATAAATACTTTTATTCATACAATGAATATGGAAAAAAGTTTATTGAGGAAGGAATGAAGTTTTTTTGGCTTTCCGTGTGTTTTTCTTCGGGCACGTCTCGCTTCAAACACCAGCAATAGTCCGCCAGCATATTGATATCCCAGTTTCCCTGGTACCTCTCTTCCATTATTTTGATATCTTGGTGAAATCGTTCACCCTGTTCCTCACTATAATCCCCGCAATTTTCAGGAAAATAGTCCAAGTGGGACCACAAAAAGTGCATTTTTATGGACATGCGCGACCCATGAGCTTTGAAAGCTTCCATCAAGTTTTCGACAACGGACTCGTATTCTGGACTTCTACGCTTGCCAAGAAAATCAGTGACAACTGATTTGAATGCCTGCCAGGCATTCTTCTCAGTTGGAGTCATTGCGTTTTCGAACTGAGTATCCTTGATCAAAGTTCGAATTTGAGGACCATCAAAAACCCCAGCATTTAGTTTAGCATCAGATATATGAGGAAATTTACTCTCGAGATATCGGAATGCTGAACCCTCCTTATTCATTGATTTGATGAAATTTTTCATCAAGCCCAGCTTAATATGAAGTGGTGGGAGCAAAATTTTTGTTGGTGGTACAAGGGGCACTGAAACGACATTATGCGACCCAGGTTCAAAATTCTCTCTGGATGCCCATTCACGCTGTGCATAGTGCTTCTCATCCGCTCGGCTATCCCATTTGCAGAGGAAACATGGGTATTTCGTGTATCCCCCTTGCATTCCCAATACAAATGCCACAATCTGAAAAAAAATGAAAATATTTAAAGAATTTAGAGAATTTGTTCTATCAGATAAAAAAATCTATGCATTGGACTGTATCACTTCTGTGGGGAAGTTAAGTGTTCTTATACGCTCTCAAATAACCTTTGGAAAAACAACATAGTCAATAGCAATAGTTTACTTATGATATTAGTATTACCTTCAAATCTCCACAGATCCTCCAGTTATGTTGGTCGTATACGAGAGCATCCAGTAAAATTTTCATGTTATCGTAGCTCTCAGTAAGTTGTACGGAATGTGCTACAGGGACTGATGCAACCCTATTCCCAATGTTGAGAAGTACTGCTTTCAAACTTCGTTTAGACGAGTCTATAAATAGCCTCCATTCTGATGCGTTATATGGCAGGCCCAAGGATTCGATTAGCCCCTCAACATTGCAGCAGTACACTAAGGAAGAGGTATTTTCGTGCACTGCAAAAAACTTGCGGAATTCTTCCTCTCGTTTCCTATACCAGGAGAATGTTGTTCCCGGAGCCAGCAAGTTGTCCTCTCGAAGTCGTGAGCCCAAGATCTCGGCAGCTAATTTGGAAAGTCCTAAATCCCTGGTAAGATCATTAAGTTTGGCCTGGTTGAGAGGCCTCGGCTCATTTGAAGCGGTATTTTGAGGTATATACGACTGGGACTGGTCATTGGCATTGGTCATTGATTCATCATCAGAATCATCGAAGTCCAGGGTTTGAGGTGGGTCGGGTATTGGAATTCCAGGACCATGGGGTACAGGTCTCATAGCAGAAGGAATGTCAGGGTATACAACAATGTTTTATTCTTCTTGTTAACTCCTGAAAATAGAAACACAGAAACATGGATATAAAACTTGCATATGAAATAGAAGAAGCATTCAGACAGTGGCGGCTCGTGAGGGAAGGCTGCGGTCTGTAAGATATGAAATAGGTCGATGGAGTCTGTATATTTTCTTTCTTTTTCATTCATATTGTCCCTTCGGGGACAATATGAATGAAAAAGAAAGAAAATATACAGACTCCATCGACCTATTTCATATCTTACAGACCGCAGCCTTCCCTCACGAGCCGCCACTGTCTGAATGCTTCTTCTATTTCATATGCAAGTTTTATATCCATGTTTCTGTGTTTCTATTTTCAGGAGTTAACAAGAAGAATAAACACATTGTTGTATACCCTGACATTCCTTCTGCTATGAGACCTGTACCCCATGGTCCTGGAATTCCAATACCCGACCCACCTCAAACCCTGGACTTCGATGATTCTGATGATGAATCAATGACCAATGCCAATGACCAGTCCCAGTCGTATATACCTCAAAATACCGCTTCAAATGAGCCGAGGCCTCTCAACCAGGCCAAACTTAATGATCTTACCAGGGATTTAGGACTTTCCAAATTAGCTGCCGAGATCTTGGGCTCACGACTTCGAGAGGACAACTTGCTGGCTCCGGGAACAACATTCTCCTGGTATAGGAAACGAGAGGAAGAATTCCGCAAGTTTTTTGCAGTGCACGAAAATACCTCTTCCTTAGTGTACTGCTGCAATGTTGAGGGGCTAATCGAATCCTTGGGCCTGCCATATAACGCATCAGAATGGAGGCTATTTATAGACTCGTCTAAACGAAGTTTGAAAGCAGTACTTCTCAACATTGGGAATAGGGTTGCATCAGTCCCTGTAGCACATTCCGTACAACTTACTGAGAGCTACGATAACATGAAAATTTTACTGGATGCTCTCGTATACGACCAACATAACTGGAGGATCTGTGGAGATTTGAAGGTAATACTAATATCATAAGTAAACTATTGCTATTGACTATGTTGTTTTTCCAAAGGTTATTTGAGAGCGTATAAGAACACTTAACTTCCCCACAGAAGTGATACAGTCCAATGCATAGATTTTTTTATCTGATAGAACAAATTCTCTAAATTCTTTAAATATTTTCATTTTTTTTCAGATTGTGGCATTTGTATTGGGAATGCAAGGGGGATACACGAAATACCCATGTTTCCTCTGCAAATGGGATAGCCGAGCGGATGAGAAGCACTATGCACAGCGTGAATGGGCATCCAGAGAGAATTTTGAACCTGGGTCGCATAATGTCGTTTCAGTGCCCCTTGTACCACCAACAAAAATTTTGCTCCCACCACTTCATATTAAGCTGGGCTTGATGAAAAATTTCATCAAATCAATGAATAAGGAGGGTTCAGCATTCCGATATCTCGAGAGTAAATTTCCTCATATATCTGATGCTAAACTAAATGCTGGGGTTTTTGATGGTCCTCAAATTCGAACTTTGATCAAGGATACTCAGTTCGAAAACGCAATGACTCCAACTGAGAAGAATGCCTGGCAGGCATTCAAATCAGTTGTCACTGATTTTCTTGGCAAGCGTAGAAGTCCAGAATACGAGTCCGTTGTCGAAAACTTGATGGAAGCTTTCAAAGCTCATGGGTCGCGCATGTCCATAAAAATGCACTTTTTGTGGTCCCACTTGGACTATTTTCCTGAAAATTGCGGGGATTATAGTGAGGAACAGGGTGAACGATTTCACCAAGATATCAAAATAATGGAAGAGAGGTACCAGGGAAACTGGGATATCAATATGCTGGCGGACTATTGCTGGTGTTTGAAGCGAGACGTGCCCGAAGAAAAACACAGACGGAAAGCCAAAAAAACTTCATTCCTTCCTCAATAAACTTTTTTCCATATTCATTGTATGAATAAAAGTATTTATTCACACAATGTTTTCATTTTTCACGAGTGTTCTTATAATATTACTCGTATCTACAGTGTTTAAGCTAAAAAAATCAATAAATTTGGGGATAAAATTGGACTTATAATAAATGGCCAATAGAGAAAAAACCTGACCTGATTGAGGAAAACCAATGTCATTTTCGAATTCAGCATGGTCGAATTATATAATATGAGTTGAAAAAACCCTCACAGCAGACAAAAAAAAAATTTCATATGCATACAGTGTTATGAATGAATATTGAAGAAGGAATTCATCCAAATGGGTATTAATTTCAGAAATATTGTATCTGTGACGACTGATGGAGCTCCGAGTATGATTGGAAAAAAAATGTTGGATTTGTTCATTTACTAATACAAGAAGTGAAACACCTTTAGTTGAATTTCATTGTATTTTACACAAAGAAGTCTGGGGCAAAAAAAAAAGTTTAAAATCACTTGAAAATGTGATGTCTCTTGTGACAAAGATTGTCAATTTTATAGTTGCTCACGATCTTAACAAACGTCAATTTACCAAACTATTAGATGAGGTTGACTCTCAATTTTCAGGGGGTTAGTCATGTATAACAATGTCAGATGGCTAGTCGTGTTCAGGTTTGAATCGCTTTGTTGAATTGTTAGAAGAGATAAGATATTTTTTTAATAAAAAGAGCCATGAATATCCAGAACTGATGACATGAATTGGTTGAATGACTTACATTTTTTCGCTGATTTCACATTGGCATTACAATGCTTTAAATAAAAAGTTGCAAGGTCGCGGCTGCGTTGTATCATCAATGTTTGAAAATATTAAAGCTTTTGAAAAAACTAAATTTTCTCAAAAGATCTGGAAGAAAAATTGAAATATTCTCCATTATTGCAGAAATACTTCTTGACTTCAAAATATTTTGCAGACAATGAAGAAAATAAATCCGACGTGCTCAAAAAAGTACTCTTCAATAAATAAGAGATACCAGACCAATCACTTTCAGAGAGTTTTTCACAATTCCGACAACTTGATGCAACTTTACAATTCATCCACTTCCCCACCATATTATTCAATTTGAAGATCTTCAGTTTATCAGCTTTTCATTCTTTTAATGGACAAGATTTTGATCGATAGGTGAAGTAAAAAATGTAAAAAAAGATCGACTTCCACTTTGCGGTGGCCACTGTAATTCAAATGGCATCGGTGAAGCCGTGACACGCTGAACAAGCCAATGGCGGATGGATAAGTTTGTCGCTCAAGAAAAGCAAGTCGTACCTCGTACCTCCGAACCAACAAACCTTGTTTGAAGAAGTTTGTCAGAGGACCCCTGACAGACTTTATGCCAAACTGGTAGATGGTGAGGAAAAAACAGTTTCGTTCACCTTCGAAAAATGTAAATGCCAATGAGGAAAAAAGTTTCAGGCTGTATTACTGTAAGAAACTCACCCATTTAGTGACTCCATATGCGGAACACTCGTTCCTTTGTCGATTGCATTAGTAATCTAAAATATACTGAAAAACTGAGCTCCTCATTTTGGTTTATACAGAACTTTTCCTTTCAACCTTTCAAATGTTCCGTGCGATGATTCCTCATTTCACGAAGGTCAAGTTTGTCGCCCCTCTTCTCGAGTTGGCCTGATGAAGTATTGAGTTGGTTTCTTGTACTCTCCACCTCACACATAGCCAAGTACGTCCGGTTCATCGGGGATTGTTCTGAGCGAGGCGTCTAATCTTCTTTTGAAGATGTCCACCGCAACACCACCCGTGTTTCCTTAGGTCTTTGGGCAGCTGATTAAACAGTCTTGGTCCTCTCACAACAAAACTATTTTCTTTCAGGGTTTAAGGATGTTCCCTGTCTAGTCTTTAATTTGAGAACACGACACAGTCTTCCTTTTCTACTTCCCACTGTTGTTGGGGAGTTACAGGGTTCAGAGTAAAATTAGGACTAGTTTCGCCATTGTTTCCAAGTGTAAATAATAGTGTCTCTCTCTCTCTTCTCCTTTCCAGTGAATATGTTTAATTCGCGTAACCTTTCCCAGTAATTTTGTTCTTTGCACCCATTGATCTTGGCTGTGAAGCTTCTCTGAATTCTTCTAGCTGTCTAATGTCTTCTTTTTATATGGGCATGTTAGGACTGAGCAGCATTCAATTTGGGTATGATCAGGGTTTTCAGTAGAAGAATCATTATATTCCTATTCCTTTGTTTAAAGGTTCTCAGTATCTGCCCAGTATTCTTTGCTCTGTGACCGCTATCTTATTTGTGTTTCAAATTTCGCAACATCGCTCATTACAACCCTAAATCCTCTGCTTTAGAATTTCTCTGAATTTCCTGTCCATTTGGGGTATAGTATTGCGTGGACTTTAGGTCCTCCCTTTTTCCGTACCATAAAAATTAAGATTTCTCGGTATTAAACTTCATATTGTTGTCTTCGTCGACTTGTAGATTCTGTTCATATCGTTTGTAGAGATCCTATATCCTCTGGGTTTCTTATTTTTCTACTGATCTTTGTGTCATCGGCAAAGGATGTTACTGTGCTCTCTCTGGTAACATCCTCATCTATGTCAGCATGATTATGAATAGTAGTGGAGCTGATACTGTTCCTTGTGGTACTGAAATGAGGACCTCTGATTCTGAAGAAGATATTCCTTGTACTGTAACGACTTGCCGCCGTTCACTAAGGAAATATATATCCATTTCCCTACTTTTCCTGTTATTCCCATATATTCAGTTTATGTATTAGGATTCCATGGTCACACCTGTCGAACGCTTTGGCAAAGTTTGTGTATATTACATTTACATCATAGTTTTCATTACTTTCCATGTATCAATAATGTTGTTGTCGTGTTCCATTAGTTGTGATAGGCATGATCTGCCTGACCGAAATTCATGTCGGTTATCATTTAATTTTTCTGAGTTTCCAAAATGTCAGATTTTTCTCTAACTATTCTTTCAAATATTTTCGTGAAACGAGATGTAAGCGACACTGGCCTATAGTTTTTGGCCTCGATCGACTCCTTATATATTGGGACTAAGTTCGCCTCCAGAATGCCCAGTATTTCTCCCGTGTCTAGTGATTTCTCCATATCCAATATAGGGGCTCAGCGATTGCATTCTTGCAGTTTTTGATCAGTGTGGCATTCCATTTGTCCGGTCCTGCCGCTGAGTGTGCTTTTAGTTTCCCTATAGCTTGTCTTAAAAATGCAAAAAAAACTTCGCTTTTTTTCTACGTGAAGGTCAACATATGTTCTTTCGTGCGTTGGTCTCTCTTCACAGGAGGTCAATCTGGTGGCCCCCGCCTCTAGGTCTGGCTTGGTGGAGGAGCGAGTTACTTTCTTCCGCTCTCCACCGTACAAGCCAGGCACACCCGGCTCATCTGGTACCGTCCTGAGCCAGGCATCCAGTCTTCTCTTGAAGACTTCAACTTTGACCTCCGTTACGTTTCTGAGGTCCTTTGGAAGCTGGTTGAAAAGTCTTGGCCCCCTGACAACCAAGTTATTTTCCTTCAGAGTTGAGGAGGTCACTTGTCGGGCCTTTAATTTGGGAACACCACACATTCTGCCTTTCCTATTTTCCAGTGTTGTTTGAATGGTAATTGGGTTTAGTTTTAGGTTTGGTACCAGTTTTCCGATCATTTTCCATATGTAGATTATGGTGTACCTCTCTCCTTCTTTCCAGGGAGTACAGATTTAGTTTACGTAGTCTTTTCAGTGGTCGAGTTCTTTGAAGCCATCAATCTTCGTATAATCAGTGTATCTTGGTATAATCAGTGTTTTTAGCAGGGGAAATCATTACTGTCCTGTCCCTTCTCTTGAACGTACTTAGTACCTGTCCGGCGACTCTTTTTGCTTTATTTATCGCTATCTGATTTTGTGTTTCGAATTTCGCATCATCTGTCATTATTATCCCGAGATCGATCGCTTTCTTGCTTCTTGAATTCCGTCTATCTGGAGCATAATGTGCAGTCTAAGTTCTTCTTTTCTACCATATCTCAGAAGCTGAAATTTCTCGGTGTTAAATGACATGCTGTGTCTTCTGACCATTTGTATATTTTGTTTCGTGTTCCTCTGCAAGGCCTCACGTCATGTACATCGCTGATTTTTCTGCTGATATTTGTATCGTCTGCAAAGGATGTTACTATACTGTTGCCGTTTACTCCGCTGTCTATGTCTGTTAGCATGATAATGAAGAGTGGGGCCAGTACTGTCCCTTGTGGTACTGAGCTGCGTACTTCCGATTTTGATGATGATATACTTTGAATTTTGACGACCTGCAGACGTTCTCGAGGAAGTTGTAGATCCATTTTCCCACTTTGCCTTTTTCCCATATATTTAATTTATGTGCTATTATACCATGGTCACATTTATCGAAAGCTTTAGCAAAATCTGTGTATATAACATCGTAGTTGTCATTGCCTTCCAATGCATCTAGGATATTGTTGTAGTGTTCTATTGTTGTGTGATGGGCATGATCTACCTGATCGGAATCCATGCTGATTTTCGTTGAATCTTTCCCGTCTCCAGGAAGTCATAAATTTTCTCTCTAACTATTCTTTCAAATACTTTGGTGAGGTGGGACGTCAATGACACTGGTCTAAGTTCTTTGCTTGAGATCTGTCCCCTCCTTTATATATAGGGACAATGTTTGCTCTTTCAAGATGCTCGGTATTCCCCAGTGTCTAGGGATCTTCTCCATATCCAGTATAAAGGTGTAGCTTTCATTTTTACAGTTTTTAATCAATAATGCGTTCCACTTGTCTGGACCTGCAGCTGAATGTGGTTTCATTTGTCCTATAGCTCTCGCTACATCTTCTGGTGTCAAATCCAAAGTCTGTTATATACTCTCATTGCAATTCCTCTTCAAAGAATGCATTTATGTCAGGTATCGCTTTGTCACTTTTTGGAGTACTGAAAACTGATTCATATTGAGCTCTCAATGTATCAGATATTCTTTTGGATTTTCGGTTAGTTCATTATTTCTCGTCCTTAAGGGCCCAATAGCGGCGCGCGTTTTTGTTTTTCTTTTGCATAGCTATAAAAGTATTTTGGATTTTCCTTTACTGCTTCTACGCCTTTTTCCTCTTCCCTCTCTGTATGAGTCCTTAATCAGGGCTTGTATTTCCCTATCGATACCCCCCCGTTTTTCTTT
>JAJOZX010017896.1:0-52096 GCA_023014485.1 Bathynomus jamesi
GAGCTTCAATGGGCCAAGAAAGACTTTCTACTTTAGCCTTGCTCAGCATTGAACGCGAGGAAACTGAAATAACAAATTTTGATGACATTATTGATAAGTTTGCATCAGCAAAAGTAAGAAAAATACATGTTTAGTGTGAAGCTCCAAATTATTCATTAACCCTATATGGACAACTGTTACAAATTTCTAACCTTTCATATACACACATTTATAACTTAACCCTACAGAAAATTCTGTCCATAGAGGGTTAAAAGAGCCAAAAATAATAGGTGCAAACAAGGCATTTCTTTTAAAGTACCAAATAATTGGAATGATTTTTGTCAATATCTAATATTCTAATTGTTAATTCTGCTATCGGTAATTCAGTAAAATTCAAGAAAACATCAAAGTGTATGCTCATGAAAAGTTATGCCTCTCCTTGTACATATATTAATTGTTTCCGTTGTAATTCGGCAAATAATTAACCATACTTTGGTTCTATAAAATTAAATTGTATTAATAGAAACTTAATATCAACCTTAACAGTAAATATACGCGGTTATGTATATGGATAGAAAAACATTGAAGTATAAACTATAAAAATATTTTTTATGAATTACACTGGGGAACACAACTTTTGGTGACTTAGATGTTAGACCTGTTTCTGGGTATATTGAGGTCGCTGATTCTAAAAATGACATTAGTTTTTCTCCATCAGCTCTGCTTATCAAGATGTGATATATATCTATATATATTTCTATATAATGTATATAATATTATATAATTGCTGACTGGCAATCACTGTTGTTGTCAATTGAATACAAAAGTATGATGAATGTCAGCAAAAATAGTGTATTAACATCAAACAAGCATAAGGTACGAAAAATATTTATTAAATTCAAACAAGCTTGAGACACGAACGGCAAAAAAAGTTCTTTCATTGAGACATCTCACATAAACCGCATTTCTGAGATTTCTTGCGATGAGATGTGCCAGGACATTCGCGTTGGATGCTCCAGCAGTAATCTGCCATCATGCGAGTATCCCATCGTCCGCGGTACCGTTCTTCCATGGTCCTTAGTTCTTGGTGAAATCGTTCACCCTGTTCCTCGCTTAGATCACCGAGGTTATCTGGGAAACGATCCAAATGACTTTGGAGGTAATGCAGTTTGATGCTCATTTTACAGCCAAGTTTACAAAAAGAAGAGAGCATATTCTCCACTAGTTCACCATAGTTATCGGCCTTATAGTTCCCAAGGAAATTCTTCACAACCATACTAAACGATGACTACGCACGTGCCTCAATGTTGTCCATTGAATCTTGGAAACGCGGGTCTTTCACGAGTTCCTGGATTTGCGGTCCATCAAAAATACCTGCCTTCAGCTTTTCCATGCTCAGCGCAGGAAATTTTCTACATATGTAGCCAAAACACGTCCCATCTCTGTTCAAAGCCTTTATAAATTGTTTCATCAAACCTAGTTTGATGTGCAGTGGTGGCAATATGATCCTTTCTCTGTCAACCAAAGCTTCTTTGATGATATTTTTTTCTCTAACCACCATGTTTTCTCTCAGAGGCCACTGTCTTCTCACCAGTGTTCATCTTTAGCCAACGTAGAAGTCACTTTAATTAAAACATAAATCATTAACAAAACAAAACATGACGAAACTCCAAAACAACATTAGTAAACCAGCATTTAAAAATTGGTGACATAAAATTTACATCCATTTCACATGGTTTAAAACACACAGTTTATCAAAAAATTTGATCTATAACATACAAATTTTTCTCCGGCCCCCCCCAGTATATGGAAAAACCACAACATGGTATATCATATGTGATACCTTTATTTCATAATTAAATATAAATTATTAATTAATTGAATTAAATATCTATACAAAATTGGCTCGGGATTGGCGACATAGCCTAATGGGAATGAAATGATTGCCATACATACATAGAAACCGTATGTAGGCAAAATACAAGAGAGAAAGAGTCAACAACCTTTGCTAAATCAGCAATTTATACGAAAATATGAAGATATATTAAAGGAACGGCTCTCAGGGCTGTTTATGTTACAGCGAACACTTTAAACAGGGAGGATGTGTTTTTGTCTTCCCTAAAGTTCTGAGTGAATTCCTTATAATAAAATTAATACATAAAATAGGATAGGCCTATCCCCAGAAGTGTCTATATTGTGACAGCCCATATTTATTACAAGACGTTAACTCATTGCGTAACTCCATCGTGGCGGCCCTACACCGAAAAAAATCGTAACGCCCTGCATCGAAGCAAACTAAGATCCATCAAAATTAAGGTGAGGCAATTTCATTTTCATTCTAATATTAGGCGTCTAAAATCCCGACGCTAAAATTACCATAAACAATTAAATATAAAGAGGTCCTTTAAAGACCTACATATTCATAACTCTCTAACGAAAAAATATAGGGCTTTTGTCGTTCACTCTCCACTGAAATCTGCTGGACATTTCCAACGGATGAGGGTAACAGGCAATCAACCCATAGCTCTATATAGTTTTTCATAATATTAAATAAAAACAGACATTTTCACAAACTTCGTTACTGAATTTTCGCAATCTTTTGAAAATAGGCAAAATAGGCATTAATTTTGTAAAATAGGCACAATGACTGAAATATTAAAAAATAGGCAAGAAAAAGCATTTATGGCATTTTGCCTGAACATCCGGGCTCTAGTTACTACATATGCCTCGCTTTACTCGCTGTTTTGATTGGTCATGACACTTTCTTGAACTGTGAAATGATTTTATAATTTTATAATAAATGTATGTATTAGCAAATTAAAATAGATCAGTGTAAGGCAAATAGTTTCTTCAATATGGTACCTTGATTACTTTGTGGGCAAACCCAATCGTGAAGTGGGAGGCGGGTGGGGGCGCCAGCTGCAGTCCTGCTAAGGGCGCCAAATAGGCTGGCGCCGGACCTGCTCCATGGATAGACCTTTTTCTAGATAATCATTTGTTGATGATGCATAGACTTTAAACAGAAATGTTATTGCCTGGAGGAAAAGTCAATACTACAATTTATCTTACACTTTAACTATAACATGGCCACATCAAAATCCTATGATTGAAAGTTTTTAAAGTATCCCACGTTTGTGAAATAACCTAACTACTCTATTCACTAAATTTAGGAATAATGCATGAATAAAACTATATATATATATATATATATATATTATATATATATATATATATATATATATATATATATATATATGATGTAAACCCACAAGGAAAAGGAAAAATTATTCCTAGGCCTTTCGTGTATTCAGAAGTACACCTCGTCAGGGAATCATTCCCTGACGAGGTGTACTTCTGAATACACGAAAGACCTAGGAATAATTTTTCTTTTCCTTGTGGGTTTACATCATTCATTCATTTCACGGGTTTAATTGTGAAATTTATCCCATATATATATATATATATATATATATATATATATATATATATATATATATATATATATATATATATATATATTGTGTGTGTCAGCTCAAAATTGATGATGATTGGTTTGGAATCAAAATGAATTGTATCTTGGAAGGCTTCAGTTGTATTTTATTTCCAATTTATGGGCAAAGAATTAAATTTGCTCAAACTAATCGTACGTATAAAGACATATAAACGTTCCTAAGCCAGCCAAAATTGCTTTTGAGTTTTGAGTTAATAACATGTCCTGGTAACCATGAAATAACTGAAATTCCAAATGACATCAAGATTTTTTTGTGGTGAATGTTGCAAAGTTATCGATTTTTGAAAATTTCTTTTTCAAATATCTTTAATGAGAGTAGTAATAATTTTTACAATGGGGTGGGCCCTATGCCCCCTATTCCCCCCCTTTATGTACGCCACTGATTACAGGTATGAAATTTTCGTGCACATTATTGGCCATTTTCATTAATTGCAGTGGTGTAGTGCTAAATAAAGAAGTGAGGGAACGCATTTTGAAAGTGTTACTCAGATGCGGGGGTGACAATGGCGAGCGCGGCGAGCCCATACAGCTGGGGGTCCGGGGGCACTGTAAGCTCCCCGGGAAATCTTTTGAAATCTGACCAATTTCAGGAATATTTTGAGGTCATATGCACTGGATATTAGGATATATTCCAAGGTTGAAGATGCAGTATTTCCAGTATCATTAGATATACGACATCCAGTACGATCAATAAAAATAGCTGACAACTGGAATGATTAACTAAAAAAAAGTTAACAACTGGTACGCCGTGGTGACTGTTTCACCAGATCTTTATAGGCTAGCATTGCCTCAGTCGAAGCTAAAAGAAATGAAACAGTTAATGATTCTTTCTCATATTTCTTCTAGGGGTGGGAATTAAAATTTCATGACGTTAGAGATTTGTAAGTTCGGATTTATTTGAAATAGTGAGGGAACGCCGTTCCGTCTACCAAAAAAAGTAAGGGAACGCCGTTCCCACGCGTTCCCACAGCACTACACCACTGATTAATTGTGCTTAATTTTGTAGTGGCGATATAGTGTTTAGTAATATGGCTGAAATAGCCGTTTTCTTAAATAAACTTAATATTTTTGGGTTGGTTTTAACCAAGCTATGGTAAGTATGTATACAATATTGGCGACACCGTACCGCAAAAGACTCGTTGAAAAAACTAAGGCTCATGGAATCAGGGGTGTAGTAATAAATCGGATAGAAGAGTGGCTGCGAGGTAGGAAACAGACGGTGGTCTTGGGCTAATGTAGCGAGCGGCGTTCCTCAGGGTTTTGTATTGGGCCCCTTGCTTTTTCTTATATATATTAACGATTTAGATGTCTGCCTAGTCAGTACAGTTTCAAAGTTTGCGGATGACACGAAGTTGGGTGGTAGGACGATTAATGACGAAGATAGAGGTAAAATCCAAGAACATCTGAATAAAATCGTAGATTGGTCAGTCACATGGCAAATGAAATTTAACGTCGATAAGTGCAAAATTGTACATATAGGTTTGCGTAATGGTAATTTTGCGTATAGTATGTCAGGAAATTAGGTGGCAAGCGTAGAACAGGAAAAAGATTTAAGAGTTATAGTCACTGGTGACTTAAAAGTGGGGAAACAAAGTACAGCAGTAGTCAATAAGGCGAACAAAGTGCTAGGTTTTATAGCTAGGAATTTTGACGACAAATCGCGCGATATTATTGTTTCTCTTTATAAATCATTAGTTAGACCTCATTTGGAGTACGCGATCCAATTTTGAAATCCGTATATGCGCAAAGATATAAACAAAATCGAAAGAGTTCATAGACGAGCAACTAAGATGATTCCGTCGCTTAGGTCAAAGTCGTACGAGGACAGGCTTAATGAGTTAAAGTTGACTACACTCGAGACTAGGAGGCTAAGGGTTATCTAATCCAGGTTTTTAAAATTATGAATGGGTTCGATAATGTAAAGAGAGATAGCTTTTTCGAAATAGCACAATATAGGACTAGAAATAACGGGTGTAAACTGACAAGTAGAAGGTTCGAGACAGCATAGTATAGTATGGTCTGAATAATTAATGGTAAATGGCAAATACTATAGTTTTTCTTTTTCATGATGGAAGCCCAACGTGGGCAACGGGTCACTAGCAAAGAAGCCCTAAAATATAGCTTCCCTCACCAATTATCTGCTGAGCAGATAGGACCCAGCTTTGGGACGGGGTCTGGAGTTTAAAGTTAACCTAGACAACTACATTTAGAACCTCAATATAGAGGGGGGGGCGTCGGCGACATTTGGACCCTTTTTAATTTCTTGCAAGTGCCCCATTTGAATGATGTGTATGCCTCTGACAACTACAGTAATTTTGTTCTTGTAAATAGACCATGGTTATTTTATTTTATTCAAATTCTATTTTGAGTCTTTATCCGTATACTGTACATTGTACTTCCAAATTTGTAGTTGTAATGGTTTTCATAGGTGCCCTTAGTAGTGGTGCAGCCACATCACTATTTTTATCTTCATCTTATTCTGATAATTTTTTTAAGTGGCAAGACATTTGTAACTGTTTGAAAAATTTTCTGTGATAACTGTTGTACTCAAATTAGATTTTTATTTTGTACCATATTTGATTGAGACTGATCTCATAAAACAATACAATTGATTTTATACTCGTTCATTGCTAGTCTGTTTTAAGAAAAAAAATTAGTACTGTGTCCTTTTTATTTTAGCTGTGCCTTTTTTCTTTCGAACACCCTCACCTTGCTAAAATTCCCAGATCCGCCCTTGTATTTACGTCGGATTGAATTCACATCAAAGAAGGATAACTAATTGTATTTTTAGCAAAAAAACAAGACTTAAACCTCAACCAGCAACTTTGATCGTCCATTTTCAAGACACTTAACACGTATGTTTAATGTGATACAACTCAAAATGGTTCCCTGAGACAGGGACGTAGCCAGGAATGTCCCAAGGGGGGGGGGAGAACTTGAGCTATGCTCGTCAGGTTCCGTGGTGAATCGGGCGAGCCCATACAGTTAGGGGGTTTGGGGAAGAGCTGGAAGCTCCCCCAGTGGGGTCAGGGGGGGCTAAGCCAGCGCATTTTAAGCTTATTTTGTGTAAAAACTGTCTGAAAATGTCAGTGCAACTGGCCAATTTTGAACACCCACTATACAGTCATCCACATGAAATATGTACCCTTTCCAACAAAAGTTTGGATAGGACAGTCACATTGGTGCAATCTAAGCTATATTATGATGTAATTACTTGTATTTTCTGAAATTTGAAATCAGGAATTGACACTACAGTATAGTTTTCATATTTAACAAAGAAAGTAACTATTTTATTCACACATTTATTGATTTCATGCATACAATTATTTAGTGCATACACGTTTAACAATATAACATATCTATCAATAACGAAATCATTAGAAGAGATCCAAATGACTCTCTCACGTATAAGGCAAGTGAAACGGATGCAGAAACAGCTAGATCAGTTGAGATAGAAGAAACGCACATCTGTTTAACATATATAAAATTTTAAATAGGATAATCGCATGAAAAAATAATTTCAGGGCTACTTGACCAAAAAATACATACCTTATCAAATACGCAATTACTTTACTAAATCAAGATCGTATACTTTAGTAAATACACAATTTACATATAAGTACACCACAAAATCACATTACCGCCTGTAGAGACAATAAGTAATAAATTCAGAATTCGTTTTAGGCTTTATTCAGCTTAAAACAACATGAAAAGACATTAACATCTGTAAAGAACAAAAACAATGATATAGATATCACATATACATTACAATGGCAAGTACACAAAAACACTAGGTAGGTGTACAAATAAACACCACATTTGAAATATGATAAACAGGTATACAAATGAACACCGCAGAAGGTATAAATTGTTTTCCGTAATCTCGCAGTCAGATTAACTAGGTAGAAAACGTCATTGACTGAACAAGGAAGTTAACAAAATATAAATAATATCATACGCCGCACTGTCACCCGATGCCACGATTTGAAAATCTTTGTTCACTCAGAAACCCCGTTACAAGGGAGTCAGCCGGGAATCACTCACTCGTTTAGAAGAGGACCTTTATATTGTCGTCTGTTTCGATCAACCGCAACGACAATTATTGGGCACGCGGATTGGAGAGGAATTTTACGAATTTAATTTCTCTTGGAAACGTCATATGCGACGCATAGCATTGACGTAAATCCCCACAACGAAGAGTGGAGGAATTATCGAAATTGGAGAAGATTTTGAAAGACTTTAATCGTCAACGAAAATCGTTCTTAAAAAAAAAAAAAAAAAAGGAATAAGAGGGTTACAGAAGTTAAATGTATTCGATTCTGTATAACGTATCCAGACGGAAAGAAGTTATCAAGAGTCGAACGCATTCGAATCGGTCCTTGGAATCATCGGATTTGGAGAAGAGTGAAAGAAAAACGAAAACAAACGTTCTTTCAAGACGGAATAAGAGAAACAGGAAAGTGAAAAAAACTCGGTAACTGGAACAAAGTTGCTTTTGGCAAGTAAGGTTAACATTAGTATCAATAAATAAAATACATGAAAAAGAAAAAAATTAACGTTTTATACAGGGTGTTCGGAAAGTCACTGTGCACTTATATTTATTTAATACTGTAATCCCTTATAACGGGGTTTCTGAGTGAACAAAGATTTTCAAATCGTGGCATCGGGTGACGGCGTATGATATTATTTATATTTTGTTAACTTCCTTGTTCAGTCAATGACGTTTTCTACCTAGTTAATCTGACTGCGAGATTACGGAAAACAATTTATACCTTCTGCGGTGTTCATTTGTATACCTGTTTATCATATTTCAAATGTGGTGTTTATTTGTACACCTACCTAGTGTTTTTGTGTACTTGCCATTGTAATGTATATGTGATATCTATATTATTGTTTTTGTTCTTTACAGATGTTAATGTCTTTGCATGTTGTTTTAAGCTGAATAAAGCCTAAAACGAATTCTGAATTTATTACTTATTGGCTCTACAGGCGGTAATGTGATTTTGTGGTGTACCTATATGTAAATTGTGTATTTACTAAAGTATACGATCTTGATTTAGTAAAGTAATTGCGTATTTGATAAGGTATGTATTTTTTGGTCAAGTAGCCCTGAAATTATTTTTTCATGCGATTATCCTATTTAAAATTTTATATATGTTAAACAGATGTGCGTTTCTTCTGTCTCAACTGATCTAGCTGTTTCTGCATCCGTTTGACTTGCCTTATACGTGAGAGTTTCATTTGGATCTCTTCTAATGATTTCGTTATTGATAGATATGTTATATTGTTAAACATGTATGCACTAAATAATTGTATGCATGAAATCAATAAATGTGTGAATAAAATAGTTACTTTCTTTGTTAAATATGAAAACTATACTGTAGTATCAATTCCTGATTTCAAATTTCAGAAAATACAAGTAATTACATCATAATATAGCTTAGATTGCACCAATGTGACTGTCCTATCCAAACTTTTGTTGGAAAGGGTACATATTTCATGTGGATGACTATAGTGGGTGTTCAAAATTGGCCAGTTGCACTGACATTTTCAGACAGTTTTTACACAAAATAAGCTTAAAATGCGGTGGCTTAGCCCCCCCTGACCCCGCTGGGGGAGCTTCCAGCTCTTCCCCAAACCCCCTAACTGTATGGGCTCGCCCGATTCACCACGGAACCTGACGAGCATAGATCAAGTTCTCCCCCCCCCCTTTGGGACATTCCTGGCTACGTCCCTGTCTCAGGGAACCATTTTGAGTTGTATCACATTAAACATACGTGTTAAGTGTCTTGAAAATGGACGATCAAAGTTGCTGGTTGAGGTTTAAGTCTTGTTTTTTTGCTAAAAATACAATTAGTTATCCTTCTTTGATGTGAATTCAATCCGACGTAAATACAAGGGCGGATCTGGGAATTTTAGCAAGGTGAGGGTGTTCGAAAGAAAAAAGGCACAGCTAAAATAAAAAGGACACAGTACTAATTTTTTTTCTTAAAACAGACTAGCAATGAACGAGTATAAAATCAATTGTATTGTTTTATGAGATCAGTCTCAATCAAATATGGTACAAAATAAAAATCTAATTTGAGTACAACAATTATCACAGAAAATTTTTCAAACAGTTACAAATGTCTTGCCACTTAAAAAAATTATCAGAATAAGATGAAGATAAAAATAGTGATGTGGCTGCACCACTACTAAGGGCACCTATGAAAACCATTACAACTACAAATTTGGAAGTACAATGTACAGTATACGGATAAAGACTCAAAATAGAATTTGAATAAAATAAAATAACCATGGTCTATTTACAAGAACAAAATTACTGTAGTTGTCAGAGGCATACACATCATTCAAATGGGGCACTTGCAAGAAATTAAAAAGGGTCCAAATGTCGCCGACGCCCCCCCCCCCCTCTATATTGAGGTTCTAAATGTAGTTGTCTAGGTTAACTTTAAACTCCAGACCCCGTCCCAAAGCTGGGTCCTATCTGCTCAGCAGATAATTGGTGAGGGAAGCTATATTTTAGGGCTTCTTTGCTAGTGACCCGTTGCCCACGTTGGGCTTCCATCATGAAAAAGAAAAACTATAGTATTTGCCATTTACCATTAATTATTCAGACCATACTATACTATGCTGTCTCGAACCTTCTACTTGTCAGTTTACACCCGTTATTTCTAGTCCTACTATATTGTGCTATTTCGAAAAAGCTATCTCTCTTTACATTATCGAACCCATTCATAATTTTAAAAACCTGGATTAGATCACCCCTTAGCCTCCTAGTCCCGAGTGTAGTCAACTTTAACTCATTAAGCCTGTCCTCGTACGACTTTGACCTAAGCGACGGAATCATCTTAGTTGCTCGTCTATGAACTCTTTCGATTTTGTTTATATCTTTGCGCATATACGGATTTCAAAATTGGATCGCGTACTCCAAATGAGGTCTAACTAATGATTTATAAAGAGAAACAATAATATCGCGCGATTTGTCGTCAAAATTCCTAGCTATAAAACCTAGCACTTTGTTCGCCTTATTGACTACTGCTGTACTTTGTTTCCCCACTTTTAAGTCACCAGTGACTATAACTCTTAAATCTTTTTCCTGTTCTACGCTTGCCACCTAATTTCCTGACATACTATACGCAAAATTACCATTACGCAAACCTATATGTACAATTTTGCACTTATCGACGTTAAATTTCATTTGCCATGTGACTGACCAATCTGCGATTTTATTCAGATGTTCTTGGATTTTACCTCTATCTTCGTCATTAATCGTCCTACCACCCAACTTCGTGTCATCCGCAAACTTTGAAACTGTACTGACTAGGCAGACATCTAAATCGTTAATATATATAAGAAAAAGCAAGGGGCCCAATACAAAACCCTGAGGAACGCCGCTCGCTACATTAGCCCAAGACCACCGTCTGTTTCCTACCTCGCAGCCACTCTTCTATCCGATTTATTACTACACCCCTGATTCCATGAGCCTTAGTTTTTTCAACGAGTCTTTTGCGGTACGGTGTCGCCAATATTGTATACATACTTACCATAGCTTGGTTAAAACCAACGCAAAAATATTAAGTTTATTTAAGAAAACGGCTATTTCAGCCATATTACTAAACACTATATCGCCACTACAAAATTTAGCACAATTAATCAGTGGTGTAGTGCTGTGGGAACGCGTGGGAACGGCGTTCCCTTACTTTTTTTGGTAGACGGAACGGCGTTCCCTCACTATTTCAAATAAATCCGAACTTACAAATCTCTAACGTCATGAAATTTTAATTCCCACCCCTAGAAGAAATATGAGAAAGAATCATTAACTGTTTCATTTCTTTTAGCTTCGACTGAGGCAATGCTAGCCTATAAAGATCTGGTGAAACAGTCACCACGGCGTACCAGTTGTTAACTTTTTTTTAGTTAATCATTCCAGTTGTCAGCTATTTTTATTGATCGTACTGGATGTCGTATATCTAATGATACTGGAAATACTGCATCTTCAACCTTGGAATATATCCTAATATCCAATGCATATGACCTCAAAATATTCCTGACATTGGTCAGATTTCAAAAGATTTCCCGGGGAGCTTACAGTGCCCCCGGACCCCCAGCTGTATGGGCTCGCCGCGCTCGCCATTGTCACCCCCGCATCTGAGTAACACTTTCAAAATGCGTTCCCTCACTTCTTTATTTAGCACTACACCACTGCAATTAATGAAAATGGCCAATAATGTGCACGAAAATTTCATACCTGTAATCAGTGGCGTACATAAAGGGGGGGAATAGGGGGCATAGGGCCCACCCCATTGTAAAAATTATTACTACTCTCATTAAAGATATTTGAAAAAGAAATTTTCAAAAATCGATAACTTTGCAACATTCACCACAAAAAAATCTTGATGTCATTTGGAATTTCAGTTATTTCATGGTTACCAGGACATGTTATTAATTCAAAACTCAAAAGCAATTTTGGCTGGCTTAGGAACGTTTATATGTCTTTATACGTACGATTAGTTTGAGCAAATTTAATTCTTTGCCCATAAATTGGAAATAAAATACAACTGAAGCCTTCCAAGATACAATTCATTTTGATTCCAAACCAATCATCATCAATTTTGAGCTGACACACACAATATATATATATATATATATATATATGGGATAAATTTCACAATTAAACCCGTGAAATGAATGAATGATGTAAACCCACAAGGAAAAGAAAAATTATTCCTAGGCCTTTCGTGTATTCAGAAGTACACCTCGTCAGGGAATGATTCCCTGACGAGGTGTACTTCTGAATACACGAAAGACCTAGGAATAATTTTTCCTTTTCCTTGTGGGTTTACATCATATATATATAATATATATATATATATATATATATATATATAGTTTTATTCATGCATTATTCCTAAATTTAGTGAATAGAGTAGTTAGGTTATTTCACAAACGTGGGATACTTTAAAAACTTTCAATCATAGGATTTTGATGTGGCCATGTTATAGTTAAAGTGTAAGATAAGTTGTAGTATTGACTTTTCCTCCAGGCAATAACATTTCTGTTTAAAGTCTATGCATCATCAACAAATGATTATCTAGAAAAAGGTCAATCCATGGAGAGATAATTGAATTGAATTGAATAACCTTTATTAATAATAAAATAAATACATTGGTTTTACAATTTACAATGACATAAATAATTGTGAAGCTGGACTATTTATTTTATTTAATTTGGACCTTAAGCTTTAGGCTTTACTGGGCTTGATAACATAGTTCAATTTTTTTTATTACAAAAATAAAAATGAATCAAGTAAATTTAGGGATTTTCTAAAGAACATACAAAACAATGTTCCAATTATAAGGAACTGATGTTCAAATTAATAAATAGATATTTACTACATCACAACCATAACATTATTATACAGAAATTACTCAATACTTAGTCTATCCTCCATTATTATTAATGACCTCTCGTAGCCTATTTGAAACAGATGCCACGTGATTGTAGATGACTTGTGGGTTCGTGCGGAAAAGTCCCCACTCTGTCATGGTGTGTTCCAGCAGGTGCCGAGATGTCCACTCCTGCTGAGGCTCCAAGACGTTAACCACATTTGCCAACGCATTTGAAATAGGGTTTAGGTCACACCGTCACACCCCTTGGTGGGCCAGTTCAGCAGCTCGACATCACGTTGTTCCTGAAACCACCATCTGATGATCCTGGCAGCAGGGCCGTTTCCTGGCATAAGCAGACTAAACGGCCGCTTCGTGTCCCGCTATTACTAGGGGGCCCCTAGACAGGCTCCCAGGTCATAGCTCAGTGGGAAAGAATAGGAATATAGCTGAAGTTATTATTAATATTATTATTATTGTCGTATTAATTAAAGTTTTTGTATGAGACAAATGTGATAAAACGGAGACAAACGAAACGTTTTGGTCGTTATGTGTAAATAAGTGTTGTGAGATCTTATTTCTATATTATTTAAATTTATTCTTACTATATGCTTATACTTTCCTAAATGCTTAATTTTTCTAGTATTGTAAGACATTATTTCACTAATTTACTAATTATTGAGAGATTTTGTAACACTTTAAAACCTAGGATTATTTTCGTTATGTTTTCAAGTTTATTAATTCTTTTCTCATCTTTTTCAGATAATGTGAATTTTGTTGGTTAAAACCTAAATGGTCTGATTATTTGAATGTATTTGATTAATGTTACAATTATAGCAATTATAACAATAATAGTAATTATTATTATTATTATTATTATTATTTAGCAGATTAGTTGTGATTAACTAGATGTGACTTCGTGTATTTTGGAAAATGAAACGACATTATCCATCAGGAGCTGAAAAACGGAAAAAGAAGAAAATAGAGGAGAAGCTTTCCAGTAGCACAGGTGAAATGTGCCACTTGTATATTCTTATGATTACAGTTCAGGCAACTAGGTTAGGTAGACCATCAAGCTAGGCAAGTGCTCAGGAATCGTGTAGAGTAAGCTAGTCTCTGTAATATTTATAATATTTCGAAATGTGAAATTTAATGGCTCACATCACCTCAAATTCTGTTCACACAGATCAATTATCAAACAAGATAAGAAAGTATTTTAGCAAAAATTAACAGAATATGTAATGTTATGTTCTTCTCAGGAGCACTACTGAAATATTTGGAAAAGCCATCCTCAGCAAAACCTGATGAGCATCATGAGCCAACAGCAGGACCATCCTCTATGCAACCTCAAACCAGTAGAAGTAGAGCCTGATGAACCAACAAGTGGCCCATCTTCTGTTCAGCTTCAAACACCACACACAGGCATTTCTACTGAGCAACAAGAACCAAGATCTGCTCTACCGCTTGATCCGTATGACTGGCCAGTTGTCCTGTCAGATGCCTTGAAGACAGATCTGGTGTCTCGAGGACCATTTCAAATCAGTCCAGATTTCACATTCCCTAAAAGAGAGGACGGTAGAAGCGTTCATCACCATTACATGTACAGAACATTAATTAATGGGGAAAAAATAAAGCGAAGCTGGTTGATGTACTCCAGAAGGAATGATGCTCTTTATTGCTTCTACTGCAAGTTGTTTTCAAGGAAGTCGTACAAACTAATTACGGATGGACTTTCAGACTGGATAAACGTTGGTTCGCTTCTGAAAGGCCATGAAAATAGTTCAGAACATGCAGATAACATGGCAACATGGAAGGATCTGGAACTGCGGCTAAAAACTGGGAGGACCATTGACCAAACTGAAATGTCATTAATGTAGGTAGAGCGAAGACGCTGGCGAGATGTTCTCACACGTGTTGTAAGTATAATCCAATCAATGGCAGAGAGAAACCTTGCTTTCAGGGGGTATTCCTCTACATTGTACAATCGAGACAATGGCAACTTCTTGAAGGAGGTTGAGTTGCTTGCCAAATTTGATCCAGTGATGAAACAACACATCAGCAAAGTCGAAAGTGGCCAATATAGTCATTCAAGTTGACCTGTGACAGTAGCGTCAGCCGAGAGGAGCTTCTCTAAGATGAAGCGAATCAAGAACTACCTCAGATCATCAATGGGGCAGGATCGCCTCAGTGGCCTTGGTATCATAAGCATCAACCAAGACGTTGGCAGGGAGATTTCATATGATGATGTTATTGGTGATTTCGCCCAGAAAAAATCTAGGAGGCAAAAATTTTGAAGATACAAACCGTTCTGTATAACTGTTAGCTATTACACGATTGTATCGTAGAGTTAGTAATTGTTTGGTAGTTGATAATTGCATTATTTTTTTATACATAGTTCTGTCATTTATTCTAAATAATGTATAAGCTAATTTTCGGGAATTTCATGAAGAGTATTTTTTCTGTTTGTCTTCTGAAAGTACATATTTTTGTTTTGGACATAAATGTTTCATTAAAATTGTTTCATAATTGTGTTTTATTAACACAGACATTTTTTGAATGTGTGTGCTGAGGTGATGTACTGTAGTAAGGCGTGAGTTGGTGGATGGAGTGGTGGGGTCTGAAATGGGTATACTGCTTAGGGCACCCTAATGGCTAGAAACGGCCCTGCTGGCAGTATGAACAGAACAGTTATCCTGTAATATATATGTTAATCCTCCGTCTATGGCATTGGGTGGTTCGAGGTTGACGGGGTTCTGGTTAGGTGGCTGTAATAACGTGGGGTTAGTAACCCCACTAGGTTACTAGGTTTCTAAACAATAAGAAAGGCACTTATCGGAGCGTTGAATTAGATATTCTTTAGGGCCTACCATAGATTTCCTGCGTCCCACAAAGCAGTCCACCTAAACTCTCTAACTTTAATAATTTAGAAGCTATAGATATTACCATTAACTATTATTATTTATTAACAACTTTCTACCCCATTTGTCACCTTAGAAACATCACCAAATTAAACTTAGCACCAACGATTTAGTCAGATATGAATAACCATGCTCTAGTCCAGCTAAAACCAAACGAACAGTCCGCGTTGCTCTGTTTATCCCCTTGTGTTGCCATTCAGCTTTCTTTTATTGATATTTCCCTTTAGTGACTTTAGACTATATACATATATATACACACACGTCACCTCAGTGGCAGCGACGGATTTTCTCACTTGGGTAGCTGGTACCGTGTAGGGAATCGCAATAATGTTTTTTTTTATATACAATACCGATTTCTTCTTGTAGTGGATCGGATGATTCTGTGAAAACTTCCTAATTATCTGACGGCTCCCCGATTCTTCTTGTAATGTATCGTAGAATTATTTATTCTATTTTAAAACTAGGTTCTCTGGAGAAAGCAGGGCTCAAAGCAGACGGCAGAGAGATCCTCTGACTGAATTTTACTGCTTCTAAAATATTACAGGTAATGCTTCAGTCTCTAGGTCAGATCAGGATAATCAGAATGATAATTTGAAAAATTACACGAGTTTATATATTAATAATTTGGTGACATCATTATCATTTAATGTTGACCTGTTTTGTTTTTTACTCTCAAGAGGCTGAATTTTTTTTTGCAAAATATTTTTGAAGATAAACGTAAATTTTGGCTGTAACAGCATACTAGAAGATAAGCAAGAGATTTGAAGATGAAGTCATAATTTTCTTTTAAACAGCACATTGACAGATCTGATGCTATCATGATTTGCCAAGTTAATTAAAAGTGGAAATTGAAATACACATTTTATTATGGATTAAAATTAACATGCATATGAGCCAAAATTAAATCCTTAAAATGTAAAATTAAGTGTTAATTTAGAGTTTTGGCAAGTTATGACTTCATTTTTTACGACTAAGAGAGAATGTACGAGTATATCAAAAGTGAACATTGCAGAAATTAACACGATTAAACTTAATAAAAAAAAATTATTAAGTAATGTAAAAAGAAATTATTCATCAATTACTTCGCAAATTTAAAATATAAAGAAAATTAATTTTTTTTCCCAAACTTGTATTTTATATACAGTTAGAGTGTCACGCGAGTTTGGACTTTATACGCAAAAATGAATGTTAAAGTTATTCATTTCTATATATATATATATACGGTACCCGGTCGATTCGCCGACGACATTTTGCCGACGGACGTTTCGCCGAACGGACTGTCATTAATATTTCTATGACAAAATACACACACACATGTTATTAAAGGTTATTATTAAATGTTATTGAATTATTTTGTTAAAATATTAAATTATGTTAAATTGACAGTTATAGACGCTTGACGTAAAAACATAGATACCTTTTTTAAATAAATTTATATCGATAATACTATATAAATATTGTATAATTTAAAACTTTCGGTTTAGACCATGGAATTCACTTTGACGGTGTCCGGCGAATTTGTCTACAACAATTTGTCTAAAGATACAATTCATCTACAACAATTTGTCTACAACAATTTATCTACAACAGTTAGTCTACAGATACAATTTAACTACAATAATTTGTCTACAGATACAATTTGTCTAGAGAAACTATTACTAATATTATTTAAAAAAATGAAGATTGGTTAGGTTAAGTCGTGATATTTTCGTATGTTTTAACAGTAAACTAACGAAAATATCATGACTTAACCTAACCAATCGTCAAGGGTGTACTAACTTTTTATGGCCTTTCTCTGAATCAATAAATTGAAGAGGCATTGTGGGTTACTGAACAGTGAACAATGTAAAATTTCCAGGATGACTGCAATTTTAAGTGCGAAAACCTAAGACATAAGTTACTAAGATTTTAAAAAAGCAACAAACGAACAAACATTTCAGAATAGCTTAAACTATAAAGGCACAAACGCAAGACTTAAATTATAAAAGTTAACAACTAATTTTCGTATTTAAATTATACTTGTTTTTTTTATTAATGACAGTCCATTCGGCGAAACAGCCGTCGGCTCAATGTCCGTCGGTGAAATGTCCATCGGTCATCTGTCCGGCCACGATATATATACAGTAAACCCTCGATAACTCGGACTTCGTTGAGTCGGAATTCGGGATGAGTCGGACTCGTCCTCTGTCAAGTGCTATAATTCTTTTGTTTATTTTACTGAGAGAAGTGTTTTATTTCCGATGTCAAGTGCCATTGTTATTTTGTTTCTTTTGCTAAGTGAAGTGTTTTTTAATACTGTATTGTACGAAAAGGTAAACAATAAATTTTTTTTGTGTTTCGCGCTCAAAATAATTCCAGCAACGGTACGTGAAACAAAGTTTTATTGTTTTTTAATGTTTATTTTTATTTTAAACATTGTATTAGACTCTCACTAATCAAATTTAAAAGGTTAGAGAGTATTTATACCTCTTTAGGGGTAAATAGGGGGGGGTAATTAAGGTAATTCGCGATGAGTCAGACTGGCTAGAGCCCTATATAGTCCGACTTATCGAGGGTTTACTTATATATATATATATATGATACACACACACATATATTATATATATATTATTTTATATATTTCGTCGCTGGGTTCAAATAACAGTTTAAAATTAGATGCTATTCGAATCGTAATATGACACGCCGAATTACAGTGTTCTTCGAATTTTGAGATCATTCGTGATGCAATACTTTTTGTCATATCTTGATTCGATATTAACACTTACAAGTAAGTGTTGTACCCCTCGATATTATGATAATTAATTTCAGCTACTGTGCGATTCCATGTAGACGGTTTGATCTCGTAATATCGTCGTTTTTAGTGTATTATTAAAGAGAAACAAGATTATTGATATACACGAACATATTCGGAGGCTGTTAATATATTAATATGTTAATATCTATTTTGAGTATTTATAGAGGAAATTTTCTTAAAAATTAAATGCGTGAATGGATGAGTGAGTCAATTATTATGTAAACGAGAATGAATTAGGAGGGGAAGATAAAAAGGAAAGCAGCAAAAACACAAATGACAGAATAATCGGGAGCATGGGAGGAGGAAGAGAAGGGTCATGTATTACTATGAGGTGACGGGGAAGGAAAAAAGAAAATAAGAATGAAGGTAAATTGAAAGAAAATAGTAGAGGCAGGAATAGAGAGAGAGAGAGAGAGAGAGACTGCGTTGGTGTCACATCTCGGAGAGGGTGGACCATTGCAGGGGACTGTACACTGTATTTGAGGATAGAACATTCTATAGACTACTTGTATAATGTTTGTACATGTTGTTGAGTCTGAAATAAAGTTGTTGTTGTTGTACTATAAAAATAAGCAAAAACAAATAATAATAATAATAAACAGAAAACAATGTTAATTAAATTGGACTTTACGGGGAACCTTTGTGGTAATCGGACGTACCTAGAATTGCTTGTAAACAAAAAGTTCAAATATTTTTTAATAAAACCAGTTAGATTAAAGCTTGGTTATACAATTTACACCCTGATTGTGTGACCAACAAACTTAATAGTCCACTTTCCTTACAGTAAGTGCAGGGACTAAGTGTTATATCAAAGCCCAAAGGGCAAGCCTGGTTTAGGCCTAGGCCCATATGTTAAGATTCATACCTAAAACTTCTTTCGATTGTTAATTACGATTTCGACTTGATCACTTTCTAATTATATCCTTCTCGTCTCTGAATAGGATAGGCCCATTGTGTTAGGAGTCCTCGACTCGGCTCGGGCTTTTTGCCTAGGCTGAATTCTGGGGATTACGCCACATGGCGGGTTCGCCTAGTTCTGATATCGCTACCAATTCGGATCTCGAGAGCAGTGTTG
The DNA here is from genome assembly GCA_023014485.1 of Bathynomus jamesi. Taxonomy (NCBI): domain Eukaryota; kingdom Metazoa; phylum Arthropoda; class Malacostraca; order Isopoda; family Cirolanidae; genus Bathynomus; species Bathynomus jamesi. Next base: position 19,667 of record JAJOZX010017896.1, read on the forward strand.
CCAACTGTTATTTTATAAAGTAGCAGTTAAATTAAAAAAAAAATAGCGAATTCTGAAAAATAGTAGCAGATATAGGTAAATATTTACATTAGGGTTTCCAACTAATTTTGATGCCAAAATACATTTTCCTAGTAGTGTATAATGTGTTTTGGGTTAATATTCGTTTTAATGCTTTGTTCGTTTTCGATAGAAGGAGACATTCTATGACAATTTAACACATAAATTCATATTCAGGACACCTTGAAACCTCAGGGAAACTGATAAAAATCAAGGAAATGTAATAATTATTTTTATGGAAAATTTTTTCTTTTTTTAAAATGTAGACGTAAAAAGCAGCCATTATAGGCCATTGACCGAGTATTTAGCTTTTAACGCTGTTAAAATTTTAACGAACGTCGCCCTCTCCAGTTTTATGGGAGACATCTCGTGGCAAAATTAGGAAACATAGGTCAAAACAACCAATTAAAAATCGTTTTTGTTTCACGTGACCTTATCCGACCGATCAGAGATGTACATTTTGAATCTCTCATAATGCATACTCATTTAAGAATGCTTTTTCAGTCTGGTTTTCATTTTGGTTTGCGGAGGTTGTGATTGCCTGGGTTTTTGGTACCTTGGAACGCAGTTCCAAAAAACTACTACTGTTTGCGGTTCCTCAGAGAGACGCAACAACTCTTGTTCGCCTGATCCAGCAACATATTAGGCCTGGGACTACAATCTATTCCAACGAGTGGTGTGCGTATTCTCAACTTGGAAATCTAGGCTACATTCACCGGACAGTCAACCATTCACAGCGGTTCGTGGAAGACACCGTTCACATTCAAAATATTGAGCGTTGTTGGAAAGACGTGAAAAGCTGGATATTACGGTCTGGCAACAAAACCCAATCAGTTTAGGTTAGGTCAGTTAGGTTAGGTCAGTTTAGGTTAGGTCAGTTTAGGTTAGGTCAGTTTAGGTTAGGTCAGTTTAGGTTAGGTCAGTGTTTAGGTTAGGTCAGTTTAGGTTAGGTCAGTTTAGGTTAGGTCAGTTAGGTTAGGTCAGTTTAGGTTAGGTCAGTTTAGGTTAGGTCAGTTTAGGTTAGGTCAGTTTAGGTAGGTCAGTTTAGGTTAGGTCAGTTTAGGTTAGGTCAGTTTAGGTTAGGTCAGTTTAGGTTAGGTCAGTTTAAGTTTAGGTTAGGTCAGTTTAGGTTAGGTCAGTTTAGGTTAGGTCAGTTTAGGTTAGGTCAGTTTAGGTTAGGTCAGTTTAGGTTAGGTCAGTTATAGGTTAGGTCAGTTTAGGTTAGGTCAGTTTAGGTTAGGTCAGTTTAGGTTAGGTCAGTTTAGGTTAGGTCAGTTTAGGTTAGGTCAGTTTAGGTTAGGTCAGTTTAGGTTAGGTCAGTTTAGGTTAGGTCAGTTTAGGTTAGGTCAGTTTAGGTTAGGTCAGTTAGGTTAGGTCAGTTTAGGTTAGGTCAGTTTAGGTTAGGTCAGTTAGGTTAGGTCAGTTTAGGTTAGGTCAGTTAGGTTAGGTCAGTTTAGGTTAGGTCAGTTTAGGTTAGGTCAGTTTAGGTTAGGTCAGTTTAGGTTAGGTCAGTTTAGGTTAGGTCAGTTTAGGTTAGGTCAGTTTAGGTTAGGTCAGTTTAGGTTAGGTCAGTTTAGGTTAGGTCAGTTTAGGTTAGGTCAGTTTAGGTTAGGTCAGTTTAGGTTAGGTCAGTTTAGGTTAGGTCAGTTTAGGTTAGGTCAGTTTAGGTTAGGTCAGTTTAGGTTAGGTCAGTTTAGGTTAGGTCAGTTTAGGTTAGGTCAGTTTAGGTTAGGTCAGTTTAGGTTAGGTCAGTTTAGGTTAGGTCAGTTTAGGTTAGGTCAGTTTAGGTTAGGTCAGTTTAGGTTAGGTCAGTTTAGGTTAGGTCAGTTTAGGTTAGGTCAGTTTAGGTTAGGTCAGTTTAGGTTAGGTCAGTTTAGGTTAGGTCAGTTTAGGTTAGGTCAGTTTTAGGGTTAGGTCAGTTTAGGTTAGGTCAGTTTAGGTTAGGTCAGTTTAGGTTAGGTCAGTTTAGGTTAGGTCAGTTTAGGTTAGGTCAGTTTAGGTTAGGTCAGTTAGGTTAGGTCAGTTTAGTTAGGTCAGTTTAGGTTAGGTCAGTTTAGGTTAGGTCAGTTTAGGTTAGGTCAGTTTAGGTTAGGTCAGTTTAGGTTAGGTCAGTTTAGGTTAGGTCAGTTTAGGTTAGGTCAGTTTAGGTTAGGTCAGTTTAGGTTAGGTCAGTTATAGGTTTAGTTTAGGGTCAGTTTAGGTTAGGTCAGTTAGGTTAGGTCAGTTTAGGTTAGGTCAGGTTAGGTTAGGTCAGGTTAGGTTAGGTCAGTTTAGGTTAGGTCAGTTTAGGTTAGGTCAGTTTAGGTTAGGTCAGGTTAGGTTAGGTCAGGTTAGGTTAGGTCAGGTTAGGTTAGGTCAGGTTAGGTTAGGTCAGGTTAGGTTAGGTCAGGTTAGGTTAGGTCAGGTTAGGTTAGGTCAGGTTAGGTTAGGTCAGGTTAGGTTAGGTCAGGTTAGGTTAGGTCTGAACCAAAACACATTTTTCTGGTGTTTTTTGCTCAAATCTGAACTTCGTTTCTTTAGGAAATGAGCCGTTTTTGAGAAATTTTCAATTTTAAAATTTCTCAAAAACGGCTCATTTCCCAAAGAAACGAAGTTCAGATTTGAACAAATCACACCACAAAACACCAGGAAAATGTGTTTTGGTTCAGAAAGGAGGAAAAGCACTAAAACGAATAATTACCGTGTTTTGTTCAAATCTGGCCATCATTTTATGCGGAAATGAACCAATCAAAAGTTATGAGACTTCAAAGTTTTAACATATTTTGGTTCATTTCCCCATAAAATGAAGGACAGACTTTAACATTGCACATCAAATACTACTAGAAAAATGCATTTGTGTCCAAATTGCTAGAGAACCTAACCTAACCTACCTAACCTTAACCTAACCTACCTAACCCTAATATCAATGGATTCATCGTAGGAACACTCGGATACACACACACTACATTTAAAAGACGACTGTAACACACCATGTTTGATAGAAATCTCTACAGCAGAATTATCAATATTGTTAATATCTATAATCACATCTTTGAAATACATTTCACATCCTTCACACGCCATATTGGAAAACCAAATAATGAAGAAAATGGAAAATACTGTAGCTGCATACCTCATTTTTTGTAGCCAAATGTGATTTTTCCACCCATGTAGATACACTTATGATGACATCATTCAAAAAATTATGACCAAAATGGAGTTAAGGAAATAATTTCTTTAAAAGTCTATAACATTATAAATACGCAATTGTGCAAATAATAACATATACCATTAGACTCCTAAAGTTATGCTGAAACGTTTGATAATAGCCAGTATTGTCAAGTGGAGACCTTAATATAAATAATTTCCAAAAAATATTTTTCACTCTAATATGTATATATATAAATTTTGGTTAATTTGTTTATTTTGGCTACCATTTTTGGAGATTTTCATTCAACTATAGGTTACTTTGTTTATTTTTGGCTGCTTTTTCTTGATTTTGCCTACTACTTTGTTATTCATTAGTTTGGTGATTTTCGTTCTAGAACCATGATATGTCAATCTTGTGAACTTGATTTTGAAGACCTAATCCGCCTTGTTGGCCTTGATGAAGATAAAAGTTTAGATGTTTTTTCCAATCATGGCATAATTCCGACATCTGTGATTTGTCCTAAATGTAATATTGCCTATATTTTAAGACAATACTTGAAGATGTTTAGGTGCTGTAAAAAAATCCAAAAAATAAGCGTGTGTGGATTTACTGTTTCTATCTTTAAGGGCTCGTGGCTGGAACATTGCAACTTTTCAGTGAATAAAAACCTCCTTTCATAAATATTTATTTGCAAAAATATTTTTCACAGTTATGCCGAGAAAGTTATTGAACTAGGCAGTGAGTCCATTGTTAACTGGAAATCTTTTTGTAAATAAGGTGACTGGTTAGGTTAGGTTGTGTTTAGCATGAATGCAAACTTTTCTGGTTGATTTTGAGGTGTTTTGCACTAATCTGCCATCCATTTCCTGTGCAAATGCGTAGTTTTCGAGATGATGATATCTCGAAAACTAAGCATTTGCACAGGAAACGGCAGATTCATGCAGAATACCTCAAAATTGACCAGAAAAGTTTGCTCTCATTATAAAAGGAGACTGGGTCAAAAAATGAATAATTACCGTAATCCTATATAAATAGGAAGCCTTCACTGGGTCCAAGAGGTCTGAATTTATATGGGCCATAGGCCTATTAGGAGGAGCCCTGCTAGGCCCTCATTGCCCAGTCCCTGGAGACCAGACTGGGAAGAAACTGAACATTTCCCCAAGCCACCTCTTTACTTCTAACCTAACCTTATGTGGGGGCGAACGTAAAGAGGGAGAGTGAGTTTGGTTATTATGTATTTTATCACACTCAGTCATTTTACACACCAAAATACATTTTTCTAGTAGTATTTGATGTGATTTGTTCAAATATGACCTCCATTTCCGTCGGAAATGAGATCCAACAAAGTTATAGTACTTTGAAGTTTGGCTCATTTTCAAGGGAAATGGAAGTCAAAATCTAAGCAAAACACATCAAATATTACTAGAAAAATGTATTTTGGTATTAATTAACCTAACCTTACCTAACCTAACCTAACCTTACCTAACCTTACCTAACCTAACCTAACCCTGGCTAAACGAGCCTAACCCTGGCTAAACGAGCTCTCGTCTGTATCCACCACCTAATCCATAATAAGGTAATACTCTAGGCTCGTTTAGCCAGGGTTAGGTTAGGTTAGGTAAGGTTAGGTTAATTAATACCAAAATACATTTTTCTAGTAATATTTGATGTGTTTTGCTTAGATTTTGACTTCCATTTCCCTTGAAAATGAGCCAAACTTCAAAGTACTATAACTTTGTTGGATCTCATTTCCGACGGAAATGGAGGTCATATTTGAACAAATCACATCAAATACTACTAGAAAAATGTATTTTGGTATTAATTAACTACCTAACCTAACCTAACCTTACCTAACCTAACCCTGGCTAAACGAGCCTAGAGTATTACCTTATTATGGATTAGGTGGTGGATATAGATGAGAGCTCGTTTAGCCAGGGTTAGGCTCGTTTAGCCAGGGTTAGGCTCATTTAGCCAGGGTTAGGTTAGGTAAGGTTAGGTTAGGTTAATTAACACCAAAATACATTTTCCTAGTAATATTTGATGTGTTTTGCTTAGATTTTGACTTCCATTTCCCTTGAAAATGAGCCAAACTTCAAAGTACTATAACTTTGTTGGATCTCATTTCTGACGGAAATGGAGGTCATATTTGAACAAATCACATCAAATACTACTAGAAAAATGTATTTTGGTGTGTAAAATGACTGAGTGTGATAAAATACATAATTACCGTGAGTTTGAATAAATGATGGGGCAAGATAGACATCCTCCTCCGAATCAGATTCATACAACCTTTTGCTTCTCAACCTCTCAAGCAGTTGTCAACTTGGGTAATTTTTTACTATCAGTCCAGCTTCTGAAAATAAGTTTACCATAAGACTCTCTACATTTTTTTAAACAACTTTTATTAAGTGCAATATGAAGGTAAATGCTGATTAAAGCTATAAAATTAATGTTAAGAAATTATTTTTTGAGCGATAAAATCGTGGATCATCAGGGCCGGATTAACCATTAAGCAAAATAAGCCCGTGCTTAGGGCATCAAGGGAAGGGGGGCACCACAGAAATTTTCCATTGTCGGATTTACCATGGATTTATTATACTATTATAATCGCGGCTTATAGCCTATAAGCTGTTGAAAACTGAATTATATATATTCATATATAGTATTTATTTTTTTTCATTGTTTGAATTTGTAGTGAACAACAACCCTTTTGAGAGAATAAATATATTTCGTTGTAATCACACACTTTACGCTTTGCGTTATTATTTTGTTTATATCAAATCTTTGAGCGCCATATTAAAAATACATATAGATTAAATATTTTTGTGTGCTATAGGAAGTTATTCTGAACGTGTGATTTGTGCATATAATATTAAATATATATTTTACATAATCATTTGGTATTGTTTTACAGAAAGATTTAGGTTTATAGAATTGTAATATAAATTAATATTAAAATAAAAGAAACTATAAACACTCTATATTGCTGTTGTATCAGGGTTGTAAAAAAGATGATTGATGCTTACCCAGAGGACTTGAACACTAATTTCTCTGCTGAGCTTCAGCAGTTTCACTCATATGTGTGCCATAAGTTCAGTGCAAAAAAAAATGTAAAAACAAGATTCAGTCATGCTGAACTTTATAAAATAATTGTAGAAGACAATATTGAGTGTGCCTTCCCAAATGTAGAAATTGCCTTTCGTATATTTTTAACATTAATGGTCACAAATTGCTCAGCTGAGCATTCATTTTCTCAGTTGAAGTATATTAAAAATACCAACAGAACAACTATGCAACAAGGCAGGCTGGATGCCTTATCTCTACTAAGTATAGAAGCAGATGTGTTACGTAAGATTAGTTTTGAGGATCTGATCAAAGACTTTGCAATTAAAAAAAGTAGGAGAAAACTTTTCAAATATAAATGAAGTGGAAGTATACAAAAATAAACATTATTTTCCATCTTACTGTAAGTTTTGTTTCATTTCAAAAAATAAAATTATATTTTATGGTTTATTTTTGTTTATATTTTGAATTACATATATATGGGGCACCAAAATCTTTTAAGTGCTTAGGGCCTCTAAAGGTCTTAATCCGGCCCTGTGGATCATGTTTTTGGGAGTGATAAAATGGCTGATCCCACAACGGTTTGGAAGGTACCACTAACAAAATTGGGGGGTTTGACCTGAACTCATAAGATTTTAGTGTCACAATGGCATTGGTTTGTGATAGTTGTAATTATTCAGTGTTTAACTTCATGCAAGTTTTTTGATGATGAAGAGGCTGCATTTAATTTTTATGTAGAACATGGTGTATTGCTAAAAGAATTTATTTGCCCTAAGAAAAACAAGGAAGGTATTGTTTGTGGTAATAAGTGTGTATATACAGGTAAGAGTAGTACCTAAAATTAGGGTAGGTTAGGTTAGGATAGTATAGTTTTATGGTATATATAATATATACAGTGTTCGTTTTACTATATATAAATAAATGTGTATACACACACACACACACACACACACCTTTTAGGTCACTCATGTTGGCTGTTTCTACAATTTCTATAATTTATATATCAATGGATTCATTTTTACATCGTGAATGTGCCCTAGATAGTCTCTACTGAAGGAATTACCCGCATTTTATGGTATTTTTTCACACTTATACCCCAAAACAAACTTTGTGTCCTAACTTAGTTTTGGGCCAGTTCCCTCACTTGAGACTATCCAAATCGCATTCCTGGTGTAATAATGAATCCCTTAATCTATAAATTATGGGAATTGAAGAGACCAGAGTGATAGTAAAAAATTACCTTAACTTGGGCTACTTTTCACAGATTGGGGTACATTTTAGTCCCTTGCTACAAAATAAATTTTTTGCTATCTGCTACTTTTTGGGCTACTTGCAACGTATGTCATCATAAATTACGCGCAAGTCAAGTTTGAAATTGTAAATGCTCTAATTTGCCTTAGAACAACATTACGAAATGAAAATAAATGTTGCAGTGACTTTGAACCAACCAAGGAAATGATAAATTTATGCAATGTCTCTGCATATACAGGGCTATTCAAAATGATTCATCCGATTTCAACTGAGAATACTTCTGTACCTATCAACCGTGTATCAACTGGGAATACACCACATGAAAGAGGAAATCTCCGAGTTTTACAAGTATATATATATCTAGGAAATTATTTATAATATTAAGGTCTCTACCAAGTTGACAATACTGGCTATTATCAAACATTTCAGCATAACTTTAGGAGTCTAATGGTATATGTTGTTATTTGTGGAATTGTGTATTTATAATGTTATAGGCTTTTAAAGAAATTATTTTCTTAACTCTATTTTGGTCATAATTTTTTGAATGATGTCATCATAAATGTATCTACTTGGGTGGAAAAATCACATTTGGCTACAAAAAATAAGGTATGCGGCTACAGTGTTTTCCGTTTTCTTCATTAGTTGGTTTTCCAATATGGTGTGTGAAGGATGTGAAATGTATTTCGAAGATGTGATTATAGATATTAACAATATTGATAATTCTGCTGTAGAGATTTCTGTCAAACGGTGTGTTACAGTCGTCTTTTAAATGTAGTGTGTGGATCCGAGTATTCCTATAATGAATTCATTGATATTAGGGTTAGGTAGGTTAGGTTAGGTTCTCTAGCAATTTGGACACTGGAATGCATTTTTCTAGTAGTATTTGATGTGCAATGTTAAAATCTGGCCTTCATTTTACGGGGAAATGAACCAAAATATGTTAAAACTTTGAAGTCTCATAACTTTTGATTGGTTCATTTCCGCATAAAATGAAGGCCAGATTTTAACAAAGCACATCATACACTACTAGGAAAATGTATTTCAACGTCAAAATTGGGTGGAAACCCTAATGTAAACATTTACCTATTTTTTTTATAAAGTACATTTTATACAAATTTGCATAAGATAATATATATATTTTCTTATTCAGTTTTGATTGGTTATTCAATATATATTGCTGTTATAGCTGGGTGTGACTGGGTCAAAAAACAAATAATAACCAGGATTACTTCTAAGAATTAAGATATCTCTTGCCTCAAGACCTTTGGCTTTTAGCATAAGAACATAAGAAATTTTTATAGTGGGCACACTAGGGGCCACTTCGGCCCATCGAGGTGGCTCCACTATGTAAAAACTGCTTGTACATTGGCAAGAACAAATTTTTATAAAACTAATTATCAATTTAAAACTAAAGATAGAATCGCTGGATCCAGAGGATCAAAGTCATAATAGGCTACTATCCACAAATATGTTACTCTATATCTATTTATAACTGACTTTTTTTTTTTTTTTTTTTTAAGTTTGGGAAGAACCAATTTGCCTCTATTGAAAAGGGCATATCTTGGCGGAAAAACAAAGAAAAAGTGAGAGGAAAGACAGGAAAAAGAAGGGTGGAGGGGACAGTCAAAGTGGAAAAAGTTCAAGGACTGCAAGGTTGAGCCCCATCATCTTTGGGTGCTAGGGCTGGGAGGGTGCACGTGAAACCTCCTGGAACAAGCATGTACAAACGAGCACAAAGAGCACTCAAGAGCATGAGCTTAGAACCCCCTTGCGGGGATAACTGACATGCAAATATATCAGATCCAAAGCATGCAGTCAATTTCATTATGGTACCCATCAATACCAGTACTTTGCCAACCAAAAATAAGTCAGTCCATATCAATTGTGGACCAAGTCAAAATTTACAACCATATATATTACAATATATATACTTAGGAGGAAAAGTGTAGGTGTGGCTGTAAAGACTGTACAGTAATGTAGAAATGTGTGTGTACCCATTTTGGGTCTCCCATTTAAGGGTGTTTGTGGGGCAAGTGAAGATCATGAGTTTTTCAATACCTCACAGTACTATGGGGGGCACTGCTCGGCAGAGGAATCTCTCTAAATGGAGTGTGTAAGGACAGAGAGTATCCCCTAACTCAAGATGCTACCTCTCTATATCCCACAACACTTGTGTTGAGCTGTGGGATTTATCACCTAAATGCATATAATATATATGAAATAAACTAGTACCATTCATGCAATAAAAATGGGTTTAAACACTATCACCAGATGTCTCTTGCAGACATCAAACTATCCAACCTTCTTTTGAAAGAATCAAGTGTATCTGAAGTCACCACTTCTTTTGTCAGACTGTTCCAAAACTTAATTACTCTGTTTGTAAAACTATGTTTTCTTAAATTTGTTCTACATCTTGGCTTAAATAATTTCATACTATGACCTCTAGTCTGGTTATTGTGATCTTTAATGAAAAGAAACTCAAAATCTATCTTATCCAACCCTTTTATTATTTTATACACCTCTATCATATCACCCCTTAACCACCACCTTTTTAAATGAGAACATGCTTAGATACGCCAGTCTTTCCTTATATGTCAATTGTCTTAGAGATGGGATCATTCTTGTTACTCATTTCTGTACTTTTTCCAGTTTTTCAATATCTTGTGTCAAATAGGGACTATTAAATTGAATACAGTATTCAAGGAGGGGTCTCACATATGAAATGTATAGTTGCTTTATAATATTGGGTGATTTGTATTCAATGTGTGTGTGCATGAGATTGAGTCTAGCATTTGCTTTATTTCTGATTATCATAGTGATTTGAGGGTTCAAGTTCATTAGTCACAGTGACACCCAAGTCTTTCTCTTTATTTTTAATCCAAATTCCATTCATATTGTATTCAAATTCTGGATTTTTTGGCCCAATATGCATAACCTTGCACTTATCAACATTAAATTTCATCTCACACTTATTTGCCCAGGCTGTTACGCTGTCTAAGTCTTTTTGTATTGTCATTGCTCCTGTTACTGACTTAACATTATGGCCTAATTTTGTATCGTCAGCAAATTTTGAGGTTTTACATGATAGGCCCTTCTCTAGATCATTTATATAGACAACAAAAAGCAGAGGTCCCAGTACAGACCCCTGTGGGACTCCACTCAATATGGGTCTCCAAGTAGACTTATTTCCATTTAGATGAACTCTTTTTTTTCTGTTTCTCAGCCATTCTTCTATCCAGTCAGCTATATGACCTCTTTATACCATGGGCTCTAACATTTACCAACAATCTTGCATGAGGAACAGTATCAAATGCCTTTGCAAAATCTAAGTATACTATATCTACTGGCTCTTTATTGTCCAAATACAATAGGACTCCATCATAAAATTCAATGAAGTTGGTTAGACAGGACCTTCCATTTCAAAAGCCATGCTGGCTATCATTTATAAGGTTGCACTCTTCAAGGAACTCAGTAACTTTACCTTGAATGATACTTTTGAGTAATTTGTAAATAATGGAGGTGGGGCTGATGGGTCTGTAGTTTTTTGCCAAGTTTATTTCCTTTTTTAAAGATTGGAGCCACATTTGCTTTCTTCCAATCCTCTGGAATTTCAGTACATATCAATGATTTATTAAAAATAATTTCTAGTGCTTGTGCTATATTCTTTTTGGCAGCTTTTATGACTGTTGGATGCATTTCATCTGGCCTTGGAGATTTTTTCCATTTTTAATTTATCTATTGCTTTTTGGATATCTAGTTTTGTTACTCTTAATTCATTTATTTCTCTATCTTGTCCTGTTAGTGTAAGATCAGGAATATTATTTAAATTTTCATTTGTGAATACTGATAAAAGTATAGCACTAAGGGATTCTCCTTTCCATGGGTTGGGGATGCAGGCACCAGTTTTCCAGAGATGCTCTGGCACAGTGCAAATAAAAACCACCTCTGCCCTTCCCTCCTAGTTTTTGGGAACTCCCTGAAAGTTGGGCCCATGGGAGGTGGATTGCTCTTTAGTTAACAATGTACCTATATTGTACATGGTGTTATAGGACCTGTAGATCTGGAGGAAGAGCTACTAGGCCTAGCTATTAAGTAGGGATGCACAGGATATACAGAAACTATCTGGTATCCAGCCTATCCAGCCTCTTTTTGATATCTGGCCAGATAGCCGGATATCACTTTCCTATCCGGCTGGATAGCCAGATAGTTTACCCTTTTGGTTAATATTTGGCTGGACACAGGGGTAATGAGAAATGAGAGGTTGTGTTTCACTAGCACTATTTTTCATGCTCTTTATGATGGTACTAATCATTTTTTGTGCTAGTGCACGGTTATAAAATTAATTTAATATATAATTTTTACATGGAGACTGTATGTATGTTAGCACTCCGTGTGTTTGTATGTATGGTAATGCGTTTTGTGGATGTATCATTTGTTTTCAGATTGTCACATGGCTGGATTGTGCCAAATTTGACACTGTGTATGTACATTTGGCTAATTATACACTTTTTGCATAGATTTTGCCAATTTAGACACTGTGTGTGACATACGCCATATGAATTTCCTTTGCTTCACACAGTTTGAGGACAATGGCTGAAGCTAGTGAAGGTTTTGAATGTGATGGTTGCAAGATTGAGTATTACTGCACCATTTCTAAATATTTTGAAAATAACGAAGCAGCAGTGGATTGTTTTAAACACCACAGAGTTCTGCCTTCTTGTGTGCAATGCCTGAAATGTAACAATTCCTGTTCTTATCGCACGGACCAACATATATACTACTGTCACCGGCAGAAAACAAACCCTAAGAATAAGCATGTAACCCGGTCTAATTTCTCCGTGAGTGCCTATTCTGGGATGTGGTAGGTTAGGTTGGTTTGGTTTGGTTGGTTAATTTAGTTAGGTTAGCTAGTTTTTTATCAGAATTACATTTTCCTGTTGTAGTTTTCTCTGCTTTGTTGGAATTTGACACACATTTCTTGTGCAAATGAGTAGAAACACACTATTTTGGAATGGAAAAAAAAAGTTTCTATTCATTTGCACAAGAAATGGGTATCAGATTCAAACAAAGCAGAGAAAACTACACTAGAAAAATGTAATTTTGATAAAAAATGTAGCCCACGATATCCAGCCAAATATTTACCACTTTTTTTTGGTAAATTTACTCATGTTCAAAGTTATAACAATTTTTGCATAAAATGAAAAAAACATTTAAAAAATCATATATTAATTTTTAAAAAAAAAAAAGCTTAATTTTTGTGCAGTGATGGTATCATCCCATGGATACCACATTTATGGAAATCTGCCTTGTAGTTTGGAAGTTGTTAATGATCATACTTCAAAGGTTAATCAATTAATTTTATTTTTGAATTTTCCTTCTAAATTATGCAGGTATTTGAATATACAGTATCTTTTAGGAATACTAAACAAATATTGTTTATCTAGTAATATATATTAGGGCGGCCTTTATAATGCTGTTATAAAACATATTAAACAATAGTACTACTTGTTGATGGAGAGTCCATGTACTTGTTGTACTTATGTTTTTCATGAGAAATACCAGTTTCTCCGCATTTGAAGGCAGTAGTCTATTTCGATTCTCTGTGTAGATCTTGGCTGCTGCACTGAACAAATGTTCTGAACTGACAGAACTGGGTGGTGCACTGAGGTAGTTGATAACCAGAGGTTTTAAGTGTGGATATTTGTTGTTTTTCATACTCCACCACCTTATTGGGCTGTTCTGTCATGGTAAAAGTGGTTTGTCAAGATATTTTTCCATTTCTGCTTTCAAAACTTTGCTCAATTTGATTTTTTGGGGGGTTTTGGTCACTCTGCCAGGACTTGTCATAGTTATATGACTTCTATCCGATGAAAAACTTTCATAGGATTCCATAGTTTCCATGACATAATCTTTTTCTTCATCAATGTTGCTATCAGTGTCTTGTTTGGTTGTATTGTCAATCAGCTCATCAAAGCACTTCCAGATGTCCTCGTGTGTTTCTGAAAGTAATGATGTTTGTTTGGTTGTTTCATCTCATTTGGTCTCCTTTCCAACCTTTTGTTTTTCATTTACATTTTCATTGGAAAGCATTTCTTCTATGACCTATTGTTTTGCCTTTGCATTATCTCTCAGAAATTTTGTTTTGAATCTTGGGTCTAGAAAGGTAGCCAAAACAAAACATTTTCTATTCATTATGTTGTTTTGTTCGTCACTGCTGGTGGTGGATCCTTCATTTAGAAAGCAAATTTCTACAGACTACTTCAGCTCATCTTTAGTGTTTGTATTCCGGTGTCTTTTTGCCTCTTTGAAAGATAGGAATGAAGTGTCATTATTGCTGGAATTACATAAGAGATTGTTTCATTATCTGCACTAGCCTGTTTTGTGATTTCTTCAAATGGTTGGTTGCAAAACTCTGATAACATTTTCTACTAGAGCCCACTCGTAAGGTGCCATGGTTGGAATGTCATGCTCAGCAGCATATGCTGTCACAGCCTGTCTATGTCCTTGCAGTAGGTTGAATTCCACCTTGTTGGCACATCCTGGATTAGTTTGTGTGGTGGTAGCTTTAGGTTTTCTTGAATTTCTTTTAGTTTGGTGCAGGATAAAGAGGAGTGATTGAAGTGAGTAACGATTTTTCATCCTTTAGCCAATATGTCTGCTATTGCTCGTTGAGAGAAGATGGAGTCATTAATTACAAACTGAAGTGTGTGTATGAAGCAGCTCACTCCTTCTGCACTTGTCAGGCCTGTAAGAAAGAAATGAACATATTTTTTACCTGTATTTTATGTCATTACTTAACATTTATTTTCAAGTGTGTACAAAGAATAAACATTAAATACTATTCAAATTAGGTAACAATAAGTGGTATAACTAAATGAAATTTTAATTCTAAATTATGCAGGTATTTGAATATAGGATACCTTTTTAGGAATACTAAACAAATATTGTTTATCTAGTAATAAATGTTTATGTACACTTTGTTTTAAGTTAAGACAAAGTGTACATAAATATTTAAAGTTAAACTTTAACTTACCTGTCTGAATGGTGATGTTGGTAGCATTGTCTCTAAGGATGAGATGGACCTGCTCTGGTTTTATCTTGCATTCATCCAATGAGCCATTCAACATGTCTGCTATGTTAAATCCTGTGTGCGACTGAGGAAAATGTTTGCAGCTTAACACACAAATGTTGCTTTTCATATTGTTCAGGAACTGAAATGTCAAGCTGATGAAAGACTGATTATTGGTTGTACTGGTCCAGATATCAGTCGTAAATGAAAAGACTGTGGCCTGTGACACCTTTTGTTGTATGGATTCTCTCACTTTTCCATACAACTCAGGTAAGGCCATTTCAGTGAAGTATTTCCTGCTTGGGAGTGGGTATTTTGGAGAAATTGTAGTTATGAGATCACGAAATCCCTCTCTTTCCACCAAAGCGAAGGGTTCAGCATCCAAAGCCATCATTTGAACTGAAATTAGAATAATTGAGAAATTTATATCAACACAACAAGATTTTTGTATTCTTTATATAAAAATTAATTAAAAAATTACTAATTACATGTTTTTCTTGGGCAATTATTAATTACTTGGGCAAAAATGGAATACTAATTACTCTACTTACCAATCTTGTTGGTGATGGCTTTGGCTCGAGGGTCTTTCAAATTCTACATCTTGGTTCTTTCCATGGTTGCCTCAAGAGTTGGTTGAGCAGTGACTGGTGTGCTTGTTTCCTTTGATAAATTCAGTCCTGTGTCCTCTTGCACCAGCTTGTGCATTTTTTGTAATGATGTGGATGTTTGCTTTTTAGAGGATTCCACATAGGTTGAGTTGAGTATGATTTTGGGGTTTTCCCTTATTTATTAGTCTTGATGAAGATTTCACATCACAAATCATGCATTTGGTTTTATTTTGTTCAGTATATACTCTAAAATATTTCCAAATAATAGATCTTGCTTGAGCCATTATTCCAAATAGACAAAAATCATAAAATAATGCCTATGTTCTACAATCTATAAAGAGAAATAATGAAATCAAGGGTAAAAAATGAAAAAAATTGACACAAGCAAAGTGATATCGCAAATTTTTTGACATGATTACAACTACAACTATTATGATAATATTTAAACATTTTAATTACAAGAATGATCATTTAGAAAAATGTCCAGAGTTACAACAGTTCAAAGTGACAACATTGTCTTTCATTTACATAATTATCTACAGACATAAATATATATAGACACTTCCACATATTATAGTATTTTTCAGTTTTTATACGATATTATATTAAAAATATATATTAGTGAGATGTTAGTTCAATTAGGTAAGTTTAGTTAGGTTAACTAATATATGTATAATTTAGAAAAATATTTTAATATTACTATAATTATAATAGATTGAATTGACACATTTTCAAATGTACACATATATTTGAATGTGGATATAATTAAGATATGAAAATAATGAATATACACAACAGTATTGTAACTCTGAAGCATTTTAACATTGATAATGTAGTGCACTGTTAAAGAAAATCTTATTACGTTTATTAACACACTACACACAGAAAAATAGCACATGACAAAAAGCTTATACAACAAACAACACCAGCAAAAAGTCAAGTCGAGTAAATTCTAAACACGTGCAAAAGCCATAAATCACATGCACTTGCAAACACACGCTGCAATGTTGCAACACCACAGATACATCTCCACCAGGAGCGGAATGATATACAATATTAAACATAATTGAAAGTAATAAAAATCTGGATGTGGGCAAGAATAGGAATATAGCTGAAGTTATTGTTGTTATTATTATTATTGTTGTATTAATTAAAGTTTTTGTATGAGACAAATGTGATGAAATGGAGACAAATGAAACGTTTTGGTCGTTATGTGTAAATAACTATTGTGAGATCTTATTTCTATATTATTTAACTTTATTCTTACTATTTGCTTATACTTTCCTAAATGCTTAATTTTTCTAGTATTGTAAAACATTATTTCACTAATTTACTAATTATTAAGAGATTTTGTAACACTTTAAAACCTAGGATTATTTTCGTTATGTTTTCAAGTTTATTAATTCTTTTCTCATCTTTTCTCATCGTCAGCCAGACTCTGTACTGAACGGACACATTTCCTGAGCTCTCTGATTTTGCATCTACTTTTGTATATTGCTGAGGATTTTACTTTTGGATAGTTTTGAATTTTATACTTGCGTTTAAATTCACGTTGTTATAGTTAAGTAATTGAATATTAGTGGTTTTTAGCAATTTAGAAGTTTTCATAGCATGCTGGCTTAATTTAACTTACACTTCCGATGGTTTAAACTAATTTTTAACTGCGCAATGCCGTTGCAGAAAGCGTCGTGTGTTAGGTGTAGGGTAAACTGGTGGTATTCGGAATTTAAGGATTATAATGGCAGTCCAATGGCAATTACCGATAGATCAGTTTGTTTCTTTTGCTAGTTCATGGAGGAATTAGTTGACATAAAACGCAGTGTACATGAGGTAACTGAAAGACTTGCAACGCTTGATGAGGGCAGGGGTAGGGCTATGGTTGATGGAAGCCGAACCAATACTAACATTGAAGATGTTAGTAATTTGAAGGGTGAGGTGCGTAACCTAGTTTCTAGTTTAGGTAGCTTGTTGGGAAGGTTGGATAGAGTTGAGGAAGAGGTTGAGGTTAGTCCGAGAGTAGTAGATAGTGAGGATATAGAGAGGTTAAGGGTGGAGCTAGGCCACGTACGTTAGGTGATAGGAATCCCCCCCCCAATCAAGGTTTCGAACCCTTTTGCCCATTTGGAAAGGGACGTGAATGAGGGGGAAACTATTTTAATTGGGGACTCTTTAGTGCGTCACATGGACAAAGTTCGTTGAATGGCATCCAACCAAGAGGAAGAGGTCTGTCTCCCAGGGGCCAGGGTTGACAGAGAGACAAAGTAGATAGGATTGATGCTGCCTCCCGTCACTCAATGTTGGTGATGATGGTAGGAGGCAACGACTCGTATAGGCCCGATACGAGAGTGCCTGACCTTTTGGAGAGAGATAGGGGGTTAATTAGGTCCCTGAAGGTGAGGTCAGATAGGTCTTTAGTTCTAGGTATTACCCCTAGGCACGGGTTGGGTCTTAGGATTATGTCAAAAACAATATTTTTTAATAATAAATTAGAAGAGATTTGTGCTGAGGAAAATGTACCCTTCGTAAAGCTGTGGTCCGAATTCAGTGATCCTAGCCTTTTTATAAAAGATGGGGTGCATTTTAATGAAATAGGTAATGCTAGGCTAGGTAGGTTAATAGACGAAAACGTGTGAAAGCTGTATAGGTCAAAGCCTTCTTTAAACGTTTGGGTCTGGGAACGCGGGCCTGATGTGAAAAATAGCTTAAAACGTGGGCCCATGGGAAAAATAACTTAAATGTCTTTTATTGTAACATGTGTAGTAGAAATAATTTAAATGAATTTAAGTCTGTAATTTATTCTGGCAACTATGATATAGTTGCTATCACTGAAACTTGGTTAAATACCATGACTCAGGACTTGTTGGGGGAACTTGATATACCAGGTTTTAAACTCTTTACTAATGATAGGTTTCACAGGTTTGGTGGAGGCATTTTGCTGTACATTCATAATTCCCTTAGGGCTATCGAGGTTGTTAGATTTTCTGGCAGCAATTAATGAGATATGTGTTTAAGTTAGGGCGCGTAGTATTAGTTTTAATTTTGTTGTTTATAGACCTCCCGTTCAACCCCTCTATACAGATACTAGATTTTACTCACTGCTTGGTAATTTTATTGACAATTGGAATAGTATAATTGTTGGAGACTTTAACTGCCCTAATGTTAATTATGAGACTTTTACTGGTAATGAGGAGGGTTTGAGATTGGTTGAGTTTATGGAAGATAACTTTTTACGACAGGATGGTTACTGAACCAACGCGTGATGATAATATTTATGATTTGGTGATGACAAAATGCGAGAATATAGTTGAAGGTTTAGAAGTAGGTGAGAGTTTAGGATGTAGTGATCATCAATTCTTAGGTTTAAGTTAGCGATAGAAACACTAAGGATAGTAACGTAATAGTAAGTCCCTGATTTTTGTAGGGCTAATTTTGATAGTTTTGCGGATAGGATGAGAGTAGTGGACTGGGATAATTATTTATGGGTAATGACACAAATTTTATTGGGTGGCATTTAAGAAAGTTTTAGGAATATTGAAAGGGAGTTTATTCCTCATAGGCCCAAGCCGCGCTAGAAATCATGGTAGGGCCCAAGTGGTGGACTAGAGAAATAGGCGAGTTCATAAATGAGCGTAATAGAGTGTATAGACTTAATAAGTGTCATGGCATGGCAGCTAACATTATAGATATATTGATGTTAATGGCGCTTTGGCTTCTGATGCTCAGGAGGCAATGGCGGGTATTTTCAATAACTTTTTTGTGACAGTTTTTACTGTAGAAGACATAAATAATGTCCCTGATGTGGATGATATCGTTCCATTTAGTAGCGAGACTATTTTGGATGAAATAACTGTTTACGAGGGTGAGATTGCGCATCATATTGATAGGCTAAAAGTTAGCAAGGCTCCAGGCCCTGACACTTTTTATCCTAGACATTTGAAAGATGTTATCGTAGGCCCCTTAACAAAGATTTTTAATCAGTCACTTGACAAGGGGATTATTCCTGAAGACTTCGAATTAGCTAACATCACGCCCATTTTTAAAAAGGGCGACCGTGCAGTAGCTAGCAATTATAGGCCCATTAGCTTAATGTCAATTGTTGGTAAATTTTGGAATCCGTAGGTAGGGATCGTATCATCAATCACTTAGAAAGTAGAGATTTGATTAATAGTAGTCAGCATGGGTTTTGACGCCATAGGTCTTGTTTAACTAATTTGTTAGATTTTTATAATGAAATAGTGCGTGAATACGATAGGCATAGAGTGGCTGAAGTTATTATTTAGATTTTAAAAAGGTGTTTGATACAGTTCCGCATAGGAGACTAATTGCAAAGGTCAAAGCGCATGGTATACGCGGTCAGGTAGCTAACTGGTTAGAAGAGTGGCTTTGTGCTAGGAGGCAGAGGGTCGTAGTTAATAGTAGTGAATCAGGGTGGTTAGATGTAGGTAGTGGTGTCCCATAGGATTCAGTGTTAGGCCCATTGCTATTTGTAATTTACATTAACGACATAGATGTAGGATTGACTAGTAATGTGTCAAAATTCGTGGATGATACTAAAATAGGTGGTAAGGTTGTTACTGAGGATGATAGAAATAGGCTTCAAGACGATGTAAATAGGGTTATGGAGTGGACAGATAAGTGGCAGATGCAATTTAACGTAGACAAATATAAAGTTTTGCATGTAGGTTCTCGTAACAATAATTACACATACACAATGGATGATAGGGAGTTGGTGAGCGTTGATGAGGAAGTAGATTTAGGCATACGTGTATCTAAGGATTGTGTTAGAAAACAATCATTATAGCAGTCAATGAAGAAGTTACCTTCCCTATTATTTCCTTCTAAAATGATCCAGTCTATATGAGGCAGGTTGAAATCTCCCATAATTAATGTTCTAACCCTAGAGTACAACCATTATTTTTTTCTTGAACTATACTGTCATCAACTTCCTGTCTCTGATAAATATACGAGGGTATACAAGGCTGAAAAGTAATGCCTTCACTCAAATAAATTTTAAAGTTGAAGAACTTTATCGAAACAAAAGCAGATATGTACCTTTGAGTTTATTCTTCAAAATGATGCGTTTACTTTCCTATAAGATCACCCTCTATCTTGATATATTTATGCCAAGGGTAAGTGAGTTTTTGAAATCCATCCCAGTAAAACTTGGAGCTTTGACTATGAAACCAAAAATTTCACAGCAGCCTTAACTTCATCAGATTCATTGCTATTTCCATGGAGATTAAGTTTAGGAAAGAGGTGAAAATCACATGGTGCTAAATCGGCACTATATAGTGGATGCAACAAGATGGTGAATTGCAGATTCTCAATTGCTTCCCATGTTTGAACATTGGTGTGAGGCCATGCATTGCCATGGTGAACAATGACTGTGTTCTTGTGAGTGCAAACCCTCCTGATCCATATTTTCAACTTCATCCGAGTTTCAATATAACATGTGGAGTTGATTGCCATCCCTCTTTCTGTATAATCTACAAGAACACCACCATTGATATCCAAAAAAACAGTCATTGTCACTTTTCCAGCCAATTTTTTAACTTTGAATTTTTTTGGTTGCAGTGAAATTTTGTGCTGATATTCCATGGATTGCCATTTATTTTTCAGTGTCATAATGGTGGACCCACATATCTCTTGTGACAATGCTGTGCAGAAATTCATCTTCATTTTCGAAACTGCAGATTTTCTTGGCAAATGCGTAGTCTCTCATTTTTCATCTTGGCAATGAGCATGCGAGGCACCCATCTAGCGCAGACCTTTCAGTAACTGAGAATACTGATAATGTGTGTCACTTGTGCTTTGGAGATATCAAGCATTGCAGCAATTTCATTTTGTTTAATGCAACAATTTCCACAAATCAATTCATCAATGTAGTTCCGATGAGACTCATTGGTTGTAGTTACAGGTCTTCCACTTTATAGTTTCTCGCAAATCTTCTTGCCTGCTTCTTCTTTACACTGCCTTGCCCAACATCGAATGGTACTCACATCAACACATTGTTTGCCATACACAGCTTGCATTCACTGATTATGGCATGTTGCTTGAAGCAAATATCTTTACTCCTTTCCATTGCAATTGATACTGAACCAGTGGTTGGAATGTGTGTAGGCTATAACACAAAACCAGTTTTATCTGGTTACCTCTACACAATCCAGAATTATTGAACTGGAGGCATTACTTTTCAGCCCACCCTCATACATTGTACAGTGGACCCCCGATTTGAGTACGTAATCCGTTCTAGCATGGTGTACTCAAATTGAACTTAATAACCTATGGGAATTAATTAATTCATTCCAAAACCCAAAAATTTCACCCCACCCCTACTTTTTCTATAGAAATTAGCCTATGAAATTTAGTAATTGTATTAAAAATAGACAGAATAGAATACAAAACACGTAGATGTACGTTTAGAAGCCATCACTATAACAGTACACTATGTCACTATGCCACAATATAAAATACAGTATCAAAGTCACTGCATGTATGAATCACCAAATTTATGCTGTAATCAACAGAAACTAACATAAACAAACACTAAGTACAAAGTCAGAAAACAAAATGTACGAAATTCTAACAGAAATCCCTAAGAACACCTGTACTATTCAAAACATTAGACCCCGAATGTTCCCGCAACAAACACTCTAGACAAACTGAAACGCATTTGGCATCGCCAGCTGGCGTACTCAAATAGAGTTTTCTACTCAAGTCGAGTCAATAGGAGCCTATGGATGAGCGTACTCAAATCGATGCATACTCAAATCGGGGGTCCACTGTATAACTATTTAACTCATACTCTACTTTTGTGTCATTGAATGTTGCCTCATTGATCCAAGTCTCATTAATGCAAACTATATCTGGATTTTCACTAATATAACTAAATACAGGAATACCTCAAAATTCATTTTGCAGATTCGTCATCAATCTTTTACTACCTATAGTTTCACAACCTGTCATATTTGAAAAAAAACCTTGAAATTGACGAAATTCAACTGTTTATGAATGCAATATACATCATATTTTTGCAAAAAATTAATAGAATTTGATTAATTAATCTGTTTAATAACATAATAGAGTAAAATGCTTTCTCATTGAAACATGTTATAATCTACCTTCAATTTTGTCATGTTATTCCAGAATGAATTAATGATGAATTTTGAGGTATTCCTGTAATTCATTTTTCTTATTCCTAAGACTCCATGCATTTGTATTAAAAACACTTCAACCCCTCAGTTTTAAATGGTTCCCTACCTTTGACAAGATAGCTGATATACCTATTCCTGACATAATCTGTATTTAAGACTAACAGTATTTACTCTACCTATACCCTGATGCTCCATGCTCTCTGTTGATTTATTATTTTTTTCATTTAAAAAAATTATTAGGATTGTGCCTAACAATTAAAAACTCATTCATTTTCTTAAGTTCAGAGTTTTGTTCTCAGCTGTTTACTGGTCTTAAATGATTTAAGCACTGAGACCTGACACAGGATCTGTCAGGTAAATCATTTCAATAAACATTAATTTTCTGTTTGTGCCCAAATCAGAAAAACATTAAACCTAAAAATTAAAGTTTTCTTTATTAGGCTACTGTTATTTGCATCATTAAATTTTAAAATGGATAAAGATGAGAGAGAACTTTGTTTGAAAGAAGAAATGAGTATTAAAAGAGAACTTGAAATAAAAGAAGAAACCTCGCTTCATGAACGAGGGATATGTGAAAAAAATTTATTTTGCCACAAAGGCTCCAGTCTAAAATGGCAGGTAAGGAATATAGTAGAATGACTTTCCTAATCCTTATAAAAATGAATTTTTAAGAAATATTCCTGTGACTTAAGAACCTTGACTGACTAACTACAATTTTTTCGAATTACTTCCATAATAATAGGTAATCTTCACTCGTGTGTCTGCCTAATTTAACAGTAAGATTTTTCACACAGTTGCATCCTTTTCATGAATGAGATTAAAGAGAATAATGAAATGTATCTGCTACAACTCAATTCTTCCAGTTTTACTGTTTTGTTTATTTTAAAATTTTTAGCTTGACTGTATTCAGTACAAAAGAATTTCTTTATATTGAAATAAAATTTTAATAGTGATAAAAATAATTGTGGAGTTGATTAAGGAATATCTCCTAATTTCAGGGTCATCAGATGAAAGATGAATCAATGGAAGATATTTCTATAAAAGAAGAACCAATAGATTTTGACATTAATGAAATTGAGGTAAATACATATTTAATTTGTTTTTTAGTTGGCTGAATATTATGCCCAAATTTACCCTTCAAAAAGTAATAATTTACTTGTGTATCGTAAGATAATTTTCTGTAAAGTATTGTTCCCTTATTTCATGAAAAATAGAAAATTTATTACTTTGTCAAAATTATTTTATAAGTTGAGGATTTTTATTAATTCATTCATTATTGAGAGTTGATGCTTGTTGAAGCAAACTACGTTCTATGTACCCCTACCAAATAGATTTGGAGTGGCCATACTGGATTGCACATGTCTTTCTATCCATCTGTTTAATCTGTTTATCACATTTTCATGTCTTCACATGGGCTACATCATAGCCAATGTCATAACACTGCTTCCCATTGATCAGCGAAGTTAAGCAACATTGAGTCTGGGTAGTAATTGGATGGAAGACTGTCCTCCATGTCCAGATTATGTAGTGACCCATGGTTCAGATCCCACATAAAGCTGTAGGTCCCCTCCATCATATGACCTTAGATGTTGCAAAGGAGGTTAAACAACCCCAATCATTATTATTGTCATGTTTGCACTATAACATATCAGCCAATGAAGAGCTGAACTAAGCCTGAACCAAGCTTGGCTGTTAGTATTAAATACTAAAAGTTATGAAATTATCAAGAAAGACAAAAATAAGAGTAAGCTGATCCTCACTTGAAGCACAGGCTGAATTCATTCAAAGCTTAGGCTAGATTAAGGCCCAAAATAACAGTCCCATGCATCAAATTAGGCTAGAGTAGGACCTAATAATTATCATGAGGTAAAAAAAAAAAATCCACCACAGTGTATCAATATTTCTGAATAAATTCTTAAAATTATCCTAGATGCTGAGAATGGTATGTACCTCTAACCATTTATCTAAGCATATTAAGCTTTATGAAGTTCTAAAATCATCAAAATTTACTCCCTTAAAATTGGCCACCTTAGTTATTATGTACCTAGCCAAATAAATTTGGAGGGGATTGCATTTGTCCATCCATCTGTTCATCACACTTTTGTGTCTGCTATAACATTTGAATGACTCGGTATAAATTGATGAAACCATGCATGTGTAAAAATGAACCATAAGTAATTCCCATATTCCTATACTGTACTATCTTATTCTTCATGTAATTCTTGTATTCATTTATATAGTTCTTGTATCCATTTTAAAAATTCATGTGTTATAACTTATATGGTTCATGTATTTATATAATCCTGTATATTTGTATATATTTAACTTTATATAATGCCTATAATCAAATGTATGTATGTGTGTGTATTCATTTTTACATAAGGACCAAAATCACCCAATGCGAGTTTGGATAAAAAAATTTATTTGCTTTCTACTTTGCCAAATAATTGGTGACTTGTCTTTAAAAAATCTATCATTTTTTAAAATTTCTCTTAATAATGAATCCTGCTTAAGCTTTGCAATGTTCATATTTTGTATACATTCTCTCTATAAAAGATGAAGTCACGTCTTGCCTAAGCATTCAATTGTAAATCTTAAACCTATAATTTTTACTTTAATTAGCATATTTTAGTGTAAAGATGCATAGTTCAATTTCTACTTTTAGTTAACTTGGCAGATCATGATAGTATCAGATCTGAAAATACGCGGTTTAAGATAAAAATATGGCTTCATCTTCAAATATCTTGTTTATTCATTTAAACCTTACCACAGCTAAAAGATTTACTTTATTTTCAAATATTGTGCAAAATAATGTAGCCTTTTCAACATTTAATAATAATGATATTAGCAGTTTTGGGATATAAACCCAACTAAAATCATCCATATGTTATTCAGATGCTAATTCAGAGGCTGAGCACTATATATATATTTTAGCAGTAAATTACAAATAAAAGAGTCTTTATCTTCTCCTTCGAGCCTTGCTTTCTTCAGAAGAACTTAAGTCATTAAGCTTTCTGGATATGCTATAAGAAGAGTCTGGAATCTTCAGAGAATTTAGTAAGCCTCCCTGAATCCTCCGAGCCACTATAGAAGAACTTGGAGAGTAATATAGAAGAAAACTACTACAAGTCACACATCCATTGCTGCCACCTAACTAGAACCCCCGTTGACTTCGAACCAACCCAGGCCATAGATGGAGGGGTTAACACGTGTTATAACCACTCCATCTATGGCCCTGGGGTGGTTCGAATCGACGGGGGTTCTGGTTGGGAGGCAGCAATGGATATTTTCTCGCGATACTTTTCTTCTATAATCTAATTTCTTTCTCTCGCTATAGGGTTGACAGTTGTCAATTCTTCTCTCTCTATAATACTATGATACTTTCTCTAAAGGTTCACCAACTTTCTTTTTATAACTTATTGGGAACTATTTTCTCTATTTACTAAGTTCTCGGAAGAGAGCCCAACTCGAAGGGGAAAAATAAAAAGTTCCTCTCACTGTAATTTACTTCTAAAAATGTACAGGTAGTGCTCTGAATTTACAGGGGTAGAGGTTCGACCCCTCTTGACCATGGCTCAGGCTGGAATCTAAAAATTAAGGAGGCAAGGGGCCTCTGCCCCTTCCTCGCAGCGAGGCTACTAACAAGGGAGTGTAGTCTAAGAAGCAGAAGTAGAAGTGAAGTGACTTTTACAATTACATGCTTTATACATATCTAAATTTTGGGGGAATGCAGTTTGAAGGTTGTTTCCCCCCTTTTAAACACATGATCAGATGAAAGATTCCAAATAAAAATTAAAAAAAAATAAAAACTAATAATTTTCGCTGAGTATACATTTCTGAAGGTGATATAATTTCATAGTAGTACATAAGTACAATCTAAGTACATCATTGAGTACATTGTAATTTTGGTTCATTACAATTATGATTACAATTATCAATGATTCACATTCACTTATTATCATTAATTATCGTTATTAAAGTACATTACATTATATTAAATTATTACATTTAATTACAATTTTATTAAAGTACATTGTCATTTACAATTTGTACAGTGTTTATATTTATATATGGTTATTAGTACAACACAAAGTACATGGGCACACACGAGATATAACATAATGCATGACAGTATGTTATAAATCAGAGGCAAGCGAAGGGAGGTTTTTAGCTCAGAAGAGCTTGCTTTTGCTGTGGTTAGCGAATTGCGTACACTTGCATAAGCATTTAGGAATATCTTGAGGGGTGAACGCACTAAAAAAATAAAAAAAATACATGCAAATGTATTTGTGCAATTTTGAACAAACAGGTACGGAGGCATAAAGTTTCGTACCATTTCGTAGACACGAGTAAAAAATGAGTATTTAATAAAAATTGATATAGGGTAATGGTCAAGATAAGATATGGAAATATGGATATGACTAAACTATAGAAATGGTAGATCGTAGGGTTGACACAAGCAAAAATAGAAAGCAACAAATAAAATTTTTATCCAAAATCACATCACGCAACTTTGGCTCCTCATGTAAAAATGAATATGGATTATTCATTGTTCATTTTTACAGTGTTCCACCCTCTAAAATGGTATTAATACAATTAATACGATACAATACAATTAATATAACATCCCAACACATTCAAAGTAGATGATGACTATGGTTTTTATAATTACAAATTTATATACACAGCATAAGTTGGGGTGGTTAAGTTACAATGCATAGTAAATAGAAAATCAAATCTAATTTTAGACAACCCTTTAATTTAAAGAATGATAGTTTTAAATTTTTAACAAATTTATTTTCTGTTGGAAAAATTACATACATAATGAACAGTGGGTAAAAGGGAAAAATATAAATTTTAAAGTTCAGGAATTTTCAGTTACCATGATCGTACAATCTATAAACTAGTTTTATTGACTACTGTACATAAAAATCGAATTGCATAATGGATGATGTATAGGCCTGTGGTCTATTGTGTATTTGTGTGTACTAGGTACAGTGTGTAGTGGTTATGTCCAAATGGGTGAAAGTGTAATTAGTATCTGCAGATTTTTGTACGATTTTTGTGTGTAATGTTTGCGGAGAAATGTGCATACATGCGTGTATATGTGTAGGGATTTGGAAAGTTTTTGAATTAATAGTTTAAAAATAATGTATAATAATTTAAAAATGGGAGTACGATTATAAAAGCCTTTAAGTTAATTATTATTCAATTACAGGTAGTATTAATGATGTATGCATATGAGTTTAATGTGAAAGTGACTTGAAGTACAGAAAGAAAATGAATTTGAATGTGTCAAAAGTAATAGAATTCAATTAGGATTATTGATTTTATGTAATTAAATCAGTTACACATATATTAAGGTAATAAAAAAAATGTACTTAGAGGACCTTACAAGTAATGAAAGTAAATCTCATGGAATTAAATTTGACTAGTAACATTCCTAACCATATATTAGCGTGTCAAATTGACTATAATTTTCGTTTGATACCATTTACACATTGTACAATAATATAACTTAAGGACAATTACTCACGATTAATTGAACAAAGAAATGAAAAATACAAATTAAAAATAGAAATCAATTATGCATTTTAATGAGCTAACATAATTTTATAATATTCTTAAAAATAAAAGTAAATTGAGCCATAGATGAATTTCAGCTAAGAATAAAAAAAAGTTATTGAAATGGAAGGAAATCATTTCAAACAATTTTTTTAATAATTTCAGGTGAATTTTACATTAAAAAATATTTTTATATAATAAAAAAAAATATTAAAGGTTTAATAATTTTTGCATGTTAAGTAGAAAAATCATACTCTTTCGTTAAATATTGATAGAATTTGAATTATTTGATTTTAGTCTGAAAACTTGTTTGCATATAGATAAATACATATGTTTTATTGTGTAGAAGTTTTATTGAAATTAAATGCCAAAAAAAAAAATAAACAACTGAAATTTAGGGTATGTGCAGTCGTACGGGTAAATTTCCTGACTGTACAAAGCAGGATAAATTAGGTACATGATCGATTAATTATTACACAATTAATCATCATATAATCACAATAATTATGAAAATTGTTGTAAACAATTGTAAAAACGGTTTTGGCTACCAATAATAAAATATATAATTTTACCTATATATTTATATATGCAACAATGGCATGACAACAAAAACAATTCAGTCAATTTCCTTACAAAAAAAAGGTTAAACTAGACACACACCAGTCAATTCAGGTTGAATTTAATTCTCTTTTACAACAAAAAAAAAAGGTTGAATTAAATTCTCTTGAACAACAACAAAAATTGAATTCAATTGACTGCATTGAAATGACTTGGGATTTGAAAATGGAGTTGAACTGACTTGAATCTGACTGGCTGAGTCGAATTGCTATCAAGTATTTCTACAAATCTCTGGGGCTGTTGTCCCTGTGGATGCAACCTACTGACTTGAACTGACTGAAAACTGAAATTGATTGCACTTGAACTGCTATCAAGTGAAGTCTATTATTCTCTGGGTTTGGTTCTCTCTCTTGGAAGCAACCAACTAACTTAAATTAACTCAAATGGACTGCACTGAACTCCTATCAGTGGAGTCAACTGAAACTGAGTTGCATTTGAACTGCTATCAAGTGAAGACTATTAATCTCTGGGGTTTGGTTGTCCCTCTTGGTTACAACCAACTGAAAATTACTACACTTGAAATGCTATCAAGTGAAGTCTATTATTCTCTGGGTTTGGTTGTCCCTCTTGGTGCAACTGACTTACTTGAACTGCTATCAAGTATATAACTCTGGGGTGGTTGTCCCTCTTGATGCAACCAACTGAAATGAACTTGAAACTGCTTCAAGTAACTCTATAAACACTCTTAATTTCAATAATTTGAAAAAAATTGTAAACAAAAATAAAAAATGTAAACAACATTTCACTCAAATGTATGTGAAGGTACAGTAATATTATGTTTGGTACATAAAATAAAATTATTCTATACTAACTATATAGTGAAAATAACTGACAATTAACTTCTGTGACAATTAACTTCTGTGACAATTAACTTCTGTGACAATTAACTTCTGTGACAATTAACTTCTGTGACAATTAACTTCTGTGACAATTAACTTCTGTGACAATTAACTTCTGTGACAATTAACTTCTGTGACAATTAACTTCTGTGACAATTAACTTCTGTGACAATTAACTTCTGTGACAATTAACTTCTGTGACAATTAACTTCTGTGACAATTAACTTCTGTGACAATTAACTTCTGTGACAATTAACTTCTGTGACAATTAACTTCTGTGACAATTAACTTCTGTGACAATTAACTTCTGTGACAATTAACTTCTGTGACAATTAACTTCTGTGACAATTAACTTCTGTGACAATTAACTTCTGTGACAATTAACTTCTGTGACAATTAACTTCTGTGACAATTAACTTCTGTGACAATTAACTTCTGTGACAATTAACTTCTGTGACAATTAACTTCTGTGACAATTAACTTCTGTGACAATTAACTTCTGTGACAATTAACTTCTGTGACAATTAACTTCTGTGACAATTAACTTCTGTGACAATTAACTTCTGTGACAATTAACTTCTGTGACAATTAACTTCTGTGACAATTAACTTCTGTGACAATTAACTTCTGTGACAATTAACTTCTGTGACAATTAACTTCTGTGACAATTAACTTCTGTGACAATTAACTTCTGTGACAATTAACTTCTGTGACAATTAACTTCTGTGACAATTAACTTCTGTGACAATTAACTTCTGTGACAATTAACTTCTGTGACAATTAACTTCTGTGACAATTAACTTCTGTGACAATTAACTTCTGTGACAATTAACTTCTGTGACAATTAACTTCTGTGACAATTAACTTCTGTGACAATTAACTTCTGTGACAATTAACTTCTGTGACAATTAACTTCTGTGACAATTAACTTCTGTGACAATTAACTTCTGTGACAATTAACTTCTGTGACAATTAACTTCTGTGACAATTAACTTCTGTGACAATTAACTTCTGTGACAATTAACTCTGTGACTGTGTTTCTTGTAAATTCTGACTTCTCAAATGTTTACAAATTACTTAAAAAAATCAAACTATGTACTTAACAAAATTTCTACAGCGAAATCCTTAGAGACGTGTTGATGACAACTTGCTGGCTACTACTTCTTTGATGAAAACTAGGTGTGGGGAACTTGGAGTCGTGACAGACTGGTTCAAGGGTGGATGTTACGAACTGGAAGTTGTGACACGCCAGTCAACTGGTGGTTCTTATTATCTTGGTAGTAGGGTTGCTACGATTTTCCTGATGCAGGGTAATTTCTATCCTGGCCGAAGAGTGGCCACGTCTTAAAATCCTGGTTATATGGTCGCCAGTTTTGTTAAACCAATATCTTCTATGGTGCTTGGGTTGTCTCGTATTGATGGGGGTTCTGGTTGGGAGGCAGCAGTGGATATTTTCTCACGATACTTTTCTTCTACAGGGTGGGCCGTAAGTTTCCATACATAGGAAAAATAAACATTTTGTTATGGACAACCATTTTTATTTATATAATATGCTCTACATGGTTGCCATTGTTTTGAAAACACATTCAATACGTGTTCCCCACTGTTGATGAACACGCATTAGCACAGTTGACGTTATGCTTGTAATGGCATTGGTGATACGTTCCTTTAGATGATTTATGTCTCGTATCTTTTCCTGATACACCATGGCCTTCAAGTGCCCCCAAAGATAGAAATCAAGGGGGGTGAGATCTGGGGATCTGGGAGGCCACTCCACAGGACCACGCCGACCAATCCAAGCATCCGGAAACTGCTGATCCAAATACCGACGCACGTGAAGACCATAATGAGGTGGAGCTCCATCTTGCTGGAAGTAAACTGGGAAGTTACCTTCCTCGTTTAGCAGGGATGGGAAAATCTCTTCTTGCAACATGTTAAGATACCTTTCGGCATTAAGATTTCCACTGACAAAAATTGGTCCAATAATTCTGTCACCCCATATCCCGGCCCACACCATCACTTTACCGGCACCTTGCATCTTCGTCGGACTCAGCCAGTTAGGGTTAGCATTACTCCAATAACGTATGTTTTGCCGATTAACCTCTCCATTGACGTAAAAATTTGCTTCATCAGTAAACAAGATCTTACATCAAATGCATATTCTTAGGGTATCTGAAACATAAAAACAAACGTTTAATTTTTCCTATGTATGGAAACTTATGGCCCACCCTGTATAATACATGGTGTCTCAAAAGTCACTATCTATTTCGGTGACATTAGATGTTTTTTTAAAAAATGCTATGCTGGCATAAGATATGTACTTCTGGTGCAAATTTGTGTATTTAAAAAAAGTTAATTGGTTTATTATCTTGACATGCTTGTTGCTTGAACAATTCCTCGAACCTCAACTTCTTACAGATGGCATTCTTGACATAGTAGTTTTTCAGCAGGATGGAGCACTGTGCCATTATGCAATAATTGTACGTGATTATCTTGACAGACGCTTCCCAGGTCGCTGGATTGGTCGTGGAGGAACACAACCATGGGCAGCACGTTCACCCGATTTAACACCATTAGATTTTTTTCGCCTGGGGTTTCATTAAGTCTAAGGTGTACACTGGTAGAAGAATTAGTGATGTAGCCAAACTTTGAAATCATATTACCGATGCAGTTCAGAAAATAACACCTCAAATGCTGGATAGTGTGTTCCGGGAAACAACTTATCGCTTTGAGCTCTGTAGAGACACTGATGGTCGCCATGTGGAGACAGATAATAAATAGCACTAATTCTTTGTGGCACTTTGAATAAATATATTTTTCATGTCTTAAACCAGTTTTCGTAATTCCCATTATTTTTCAAAATAGATAGTGACTTTTGAGACACCCTGTATTCTAATTTCTTTCTCTCGCTATAGGGTTGACAGTTGTTAATTCTTCTCTTTCTATAATACTCTGATACTTTCTCTGATGGTTCACCAATTCTCTTTTTATAACTTATTGGGAACTATTTTTCTATTTACTAAGTTCTCGGAAGAGAGCCCAACTCGAAGGTGAAAAATAAAGTTTCTCTCATTGT
>JAJOZX010017897.1:0-49930 GCA_023014485.1 Bathynomus jamesi
CAGGACCTCGTCGCGTACCCCCTAAGATTCTCTCGTGTACCCCAGGTTGAGAACCACTGAGGTAAACCAATTCGGCTACGAGAGTGCCTCCTGAGCGACACATTGGTTGTACAACCTCAGGGCGAAGTAAATGCACGAAAACTTTTGTATTTTAACTTTTTTTTTTATTTTCCTCAAATTCCGTGTGTTTTACATTATATGTTGGAATTGAACTAATTTTTTTATTTAAGATTTTCCAGAAGAACGGTAAACTTTTTATGAATATCCTATGCGTGGTACAAAAGATAAGGACGAATATAACTGAAATAATTCTCTGGACGAGTACTTACGAGCGCCACATATACAGGGTGTCCCATAAGTGTGGAACCATAGGGTAAAATAAGTAATTCATGTTTTTCCGTTTATGCAAGTGCCCATGATGTCTTTGAGTAAGAAGAACGCATCCAGGTAATTCTGCTCGTAGGAAATCGAGTCAGAGGAGGTCGCTGAGGATTTAACAGATTGCATCCGGACCGCGCGCCGATAAACCACAGCTGCGTCGGCAAACTTGTAGTAAAGTTCAGGGAAACTGGATCCAAAGGAGATAACCACGTAGTAGACCTCCGAGGACATCCACCGACGATGACACAGCGCTACCATCCTCGCTCATTTCACAACAGTCCCCAAAGTCTCTTGGCGTTTTTATTGCCAGTTTTTATCATTTTGCCCTATGGTTGCAGACTTACGGGACACCCTGTGTATATATATATATATATAGATTATATATATATATATATATATACACACACACACCACACACACACACACACACACAGTGGAATATATAGAACTCTTTTGAGATATTAAATCCACTCTAGTCCGAATAAGTATGTGCTTAGTATATAGTTGGTCAAGGAAGCTATATTTCTGGGGCTCTTTGCTGGTGACCGTTGCCCGCGTTGGGCTTCCATCATGGAAAGGAAAAACATCAGCATTTGCCATTTACCATTACTTATTCGGACTAGAGTGGATTTAATATCTCAGAAGAGTCTCTTGTTCCATGCACATTAGTTCTGTATATTCCATAAAAGTTATCTCGGGGAACCATTCTGAGTTGGACGATATACAGGGTGTCCTATAAGTCCGGTCTCATAGGAAAATTTATTTCAAATTAAATTTGAAAAAGTAACATTAGAACTAGAACATGTTCAAATTGATGTCTTGTTTTGGGACCTTTTTTTGGTTGCAGGTAAAATAACACGCAATGGGTAATATGCGACTTACACTCCTGCAAACAACAAAAAAAAAAAAAAGGTCCCAAAACGAGACATCAATTTGAACATTTCTTTTCGTTCTAATGTATTACTTTTGTAAATTTAATTCAAAATAAATTTTCCTATGAGACCGGACTCATGGGGATACCCTGTATATACAGTATATTTGTGGTAGCTGGTTGTTTGGGTATAGTTAGTTGGTTAGTTATCAGGGTTAGCCAATTTTGACCACTGGTTTCAACCATTGGCTTAAACCGGTTTAAACGGTGTTTTGGATTTTATTGTGTTGTGACCACTGGCTTTTTGTAAAAGCACTTTCTCAAAAGTTGGTTTACTTAGATAAATGTATGCCTCATTTTTCTTAGGGTTGTTTAAATGATAATTGGAGGTTTGTAAACAATTTCTTGTTCTCAAAGGAGAAATGGTAAAAAGAGAAGCAATTTTTTCCAATGATTGTTTCAATTATAGTTATTTGAAATTAATGATACTTGTTTGAAATAATGCGACCGAATTGAACAATGAATAAACACTGCAACACTAAAGGAAACAAGAAATGTAACTTCACTCTTAAAAGAGAAAATTGAAAGGAAAAGTCTAATTTTACAGTTACAAAAGGTAAACAAAGCTAAAATAACTTTTTAATATCCGGGCTACGTCGTGGACATTGTCGTAACACCGCTTTCCGTTGAACAGGGAAGTTAAGCTATATTGGGTCTGGTTAGTAGTTGGATGGGGGACCGTCCTCCACATCTAGATTATGTAGCGAGCCGCTTCAGATCCCGCGTAAAGCTGTAGGTCCTCTACGTCATATGATCTTAGATGTTGGGAAGGAGGAGGTTAAGCAACCCATCATTACGGATTTGTCAGATGACATCAATGTAACATTTTTTTTTATAAGTTGAACTCGGACGATGGCCTGGAAACTGACCCGATTTAAATCCGTTCAAAAATCTTGGTGCAGTTGTAAAAAAAAAAGCTGAAGTAGCTCTGTGCGTTATAGACGAATACAGATATTCGAGAAACATTGGTCAGGGTGCTCATTGAGGCTTTGCAAAGCACCGAGATTGACAGAGAGTATTTTGATCGACTCCCGCGTTCCCTTCAAAATCGTGTTAAGTTAGTGTTAGAAGCACGAGGAGAGAAAATAGGTCGTTATTGAGGCTTGTCACAGTTTTCGTTAATTTCCTTAACTTTTCTCTTAATCCCCCCAAAAACTGGTAAAAAAGAAAATTCTGTTACAACTCTCGTATGTTACTATTTTTAGCAAACATACCGCAAAATTATCTTTGACGTTTCGTACGCTTCCATTTTCACCACACTTCATTTATTCATCACTTGTATATTTTCCCTCTTAATTAAAAACACTTTTTTTACATAACTATATATACACACAAGCTCCCATTAATTAACAACTGCCTTATTTGCTTATTCACATCAAACGCCGCACTACAACACTTTTTTACATTTTTTCACAAATTTCTCTTCTCGTACGTTTTAAATACACGCAAACGAACCAATAAATTCTTTCATTTCCGAGAAAGGTTTTTTTTTAGTACTTTTTTTCTGTAATTAGCGTCAGCTATCTGTAATCTGCAGTTTCGTAACACTCTTAATTACCTTTCATTTTTCATTCAGTGTATATAGGACGGTGCATGATAATAACCATAGAGGACGATCATTACAATGCAGACACCACCTAATTACAGCATTTTCTCGAGCTAACTTGAAACATTCCTCGAGTTTTTTCTTCATGTAGTCATTTTTCGTTCTAATTCTCTCACACACACACCACACACACACCACACCCACACAGCGCGCGCGCGCACTTGGCTACCTTCCAAAACAGCGACATTTTTTACAATTTTAGTTGCACGGGTTGCGACATTTAATCTAATCTAGCTAACCCAATTAATTTTGCTTAACCTAAGCTAGTTTTGTATATGTTTATCTTTTTTTTTTTATGATATCTAAAGATTCTAAAGTTTTAAAAAATAATATAGATCTTTGGCGATATTGCTAATATCTCTACACGTAAGTTCGAGACGTGATTAGCTGTGTGTAACTCAAAGATTGTCACGATCTCATAAAGTTGCCAAGAACTTTTATTTCAGCTAATAAAAAAAAAATACAAACATTTTAAAGTATCGCATATTTAAAAAATTTGGATCACCTTGGAGATCAGGGCCCCCAGCTTTCTTTAGTTAGCCTTATAAGGCTAACTAACGAAAATATCACGACTTAACCTAACCAATCGTTAGGTCAACTTTACGCCACTTGAACTCTTATTACATCGTATAACTTACAGATACATAGAGTTATTTGAGCGTAGGGGAGTCACTGAGGTCGAGGGTTCGATTCCCAATGGTACTGGTAATATTAATCCGGGAGTTAGCGTAACGGGTCTCATTAGTTGGCCTAAGCGTTTTACTAGTTTCTGGCCCGCCTGACTCACTATTATTATTTCCTTTTCTATTTAACCCTTTCACTCACCTCACTGGGTAGACTATTGTATAGCTGAAAAATAAACCATATTGATTCTTATATAACCACACATAAAGGCAAATTTCTTTTTTACCCTATGTCATAATTCGTGAGCTAAGGGTTAAACTAAAGACCTATTCCAGTTTCACCATCTTAAAGCTTACTCCTACTACTGTTGTTGTAGGCATAGGTCTTATATTTCTCTCGTTACTGTCTTTGTCCATTCAGGATGAATATTTGTATGCGATGCAGGCATTTACATTACGACACAATCGGTGTCATCGCGCGACCCGGCATTATCCTCTTGGTATTTCGTTATCATATCCAAAATTACAGGACTGATTTTCTTTCTTTTTTCTGTTCTGTTTAAATGGACATTCAGGACTGACACAAAATTTACTTATGATTCTTCTTTGGATATTTGAGTCTAAACAATGTTATATACGGCATATTTTCTTCATCCGAGTGTATTTGTATTTCAGCTAAATATAAATCTTGTATTTTTTCAGTAGAGACGGTATATACAGGGTGTCTCATAAGTCCGGTCTCGTACGAAAATTTATTTTAAATTAATTTTACAAAAGTAATATATTAGAACCAAACAAATGTTCAATTTGATGTCTTGTTTTGGAACCTTTTTTTTTTTGTTGCAGGTAAAATAACACGCAATGGCTAATATGGAAGCGAGTTACATTCCGAAGGAAAAGGCGGAAATTGTTCTTTTCCTCACGAGTGTAACTCGCTTCCATTTTAGCCATTGCGTATTATTTTACCTGCAACGAAAAAAAAGGTCCCAAAACAAGACATCAATTTGAACATTTGTTTTAATTCTAATGTATTACTTTTGTAAATTTAATTTAAAATAGATTTTCCTATGAGACCGGACTTATGGGACACCCTGTAATATATATATATATATATAATATATATATATATATTGCATATGAAACTTCGCTTCCTATAAACTGGAGATACTTTGAGAATTATGGTGAAAACATAATAACATAATATTTTAAGTACGAAATAAATGTGTATACAGACAATTTTTCACCAACTTTGTTTCGAAAGCCTATCTCATTTACACTGGTGATCCCCTGGGGTTGCTGAAATCTCTTTCTACATAAGGGTCCCAGACGGAAGAATGAAACCCACTGTATACACTATATCTTCTGTTGGGAAGCTATGAGTGGGGATCAACACTTTCAGGGGATAAAATGTATTTTAGTTAATTAAGTTGTCATGGAAACGGAGCACGTTGACTAATTGAGTAGAAAAAGAAATGAGACTTTCAAATGGATTAAAAAGAAACTAATTTCTTTAAATATTGATGAAAATATTTGAAAGTTATCATTAGATAACATTCCACGTGTATTTCTGTCTGCACGTGTAGCTTCATTACTAAAGTTTAAAACTCTAAAATAAATTACTTAATTCATAAAAAGTACAGAAAAGATTGCTAATCAGATAAATTGAGTGATCAGTGAGACATTGTGGGAATGGAAAAAGACCGGATTAGATTAAAAAGGAAATTCTTTTGATCACTTACGGAACACGTTTGTTCTCATAAAACCATTAACATTATTTCGAGCGATTCCTTTTGGACGAGTGAGTGAGTGAGTGAGTGAGTGAGTGAATGAGTGTTAAAAGTAGGGCAGACTGGGCAGCTGCCCAGGGCCCCCCCCCCCACAAAACTGTTAAAAAAAAAATATTTGTTATGGTGTTTGTAATAGGTCAGACTTTGAGTCATAATCAGAATCAAACCTAATTATGGAAATTGATCAATTGTTAAATAAAAATTGATTAAGTAGTTTCACTAAACTTTATTGAATCTTCTCGTAACCCTCCTCTGACGTAATATGTTGCCAGATATATCCAATATATAAATTTTTGTGGAACATGCGGTTTAATCTATCCAAAAGCGGTCTAGTGTATGCACAAACAAAATTCGGTTCACAGAATAAATCTTATAAACTATAAATTACAAATGTGAGTAATTATTAACATTATATTTAAAAAATGTATGTAATATTCTGTTTTTTACATGAGAAAAAGGTATCAGTGTAAAGTATATACCAAAAATTCTAAATTTGCAATTTGTTAGTTAAAGTGTACCGCCCCATATTAGGCTTACTAGCCACAATTCTTAAATTTGTTTGTATTAGGCGAGATATCCATGCTTTCACATTTATCTTTTCATGTAGTACGTCAAATTTCCAGTTAATTGTTGCGCAATGTCCAAACATTTATAAATGTATTATTTAATGAGTCTAGTCCAAAACACGGGTACCTAGTATGTAATTATTCTAGGGACCCAGTGACCAGTAAATAGTGACCAGTCACCAGTAACAGTATCATTACCAGTCTGAACCAGTGACAAAATAATAGAATTGTGCTTTCCTACGCAAACACTGAATATTTGTTTGAAAATGAATTTAAAGACTTTCATTAATATACTATCCATGCTGATTTAATTTGCCGACCCAGATGAAATGTTAAAAGTACGCTATGGTGCAAACACCTTATATGAACGCATGTGTATGCTGAAAGCAGGTGTATATATACCGTCTTCTGGTACAAGATTTTAGACAGGGTCAATAGTACGAACCAAAATCTGCAGGATCCAAACTAGATCTGAACGCTGCTGTGGCAACTGTGAAGTCGCTAAAGAGTTTTGTTGAGACGAAACGTCAGTGCTTAAATAAGTACGAGCAGCATGGGGCAAAGAAATCTGGCACAACAGAATATGTGCAGACTACCCCAATGTGCGGCTAGATCCACTCGATTGTGGTCGAGCGTCGAGTCGGAAGCAGATCTTTCTCTTTCGCAGAAGTTTCATGCTGAAAATTACATACCAGTTATCGATTAGTTTCTCAGCTCTCTGGCACAACGGTTCTCTGCTTATGAACTAATTTCTTCTCAGTTTGGTTTCTTGGGTCAACTGGAAACGCTCAATCCTGAAGAGATCCAGAATTCAGCTACGAAGTTCGTCAACATCTACAAAGACGATCTGGATCAATGCCTTGATATTGAGCTTAACCACTTCGATGAATTCTCAAAGATGTCAAAAGATGAGAAAGACGATAATATAGGGATAGAACACCTTCTGTACAAGTCCATTCTTGATAAACCTGTAAAGATGTATTTCCTAATGTAGAAATAGCACTTTGTATGTATCTCGTGTTGATGGTTACCAACTGCAATAGTGATCGTTCGTTTTTGAAAATGAAACTCGTCAAGAATAGACTTCTCACAACTATGACGCAGGAACGGCTCGCCTTTCTAGCACTAATGAGCATAGAATATGACGTTTTGCATGGGGTAGACTTCGATGAGCTCATCAATGACTTTGTTAGACGCAAGGCTCGCGAGGTGCCGAGTCTTTAACAAAATGTCTGGTCTATAAAAATTAACAGTATGCTCTACTGTAATGTAAATTGCAATTGCTGCTGCTTTTCTCATATATATATTGTAATAAGCGTAATGTTCTTTCTCAGTTGTTTGGCATGCTCTTGTTCACTTGTCAGTCACTTCCGTATCCGCAGGCATATATTATGGAATAAAATTGCTATGTGATATACTTTTGTGTTTGTTTTAAATAAAAAAAAGTCGTGCTGTGAAGTCCAGATTCTAGTGGGCATGGAGAAGTGAGAACTATTGTAATTATATGACCGGTCAGTCACTTTCCAGTGGTCTCCATCCTAAACCCAGCCCTGCCCGGGATCTCTACAAATCACTGCCCAGCCTAGGGGGCATCTATAGTCCTAAATCCGGCTCTGGTTACAAGAAATAAAAGGAGTCACAACAGCTTTACAGTCGACCCGAAGTGGCACCCATAGCTTTCATACATCCGCAGGGGCAGGTTTCGAAGTAAAGAAGAAAATACTCTGCAATTTCCAAAGGAAAGACTGTTGAGAAATTTTATGGAACATTTGGAAACTAGAAATGCACCCATAATCGTTATATCTACATAAACATCGATGAACAAATTCAAGTACGGTGCCTTTATAGGTGAAACTTGTTTCAGTGATCGCCGTAACAATCGGAAGGGAAGGAGAGTTACTCAAGGAGATCGTCTAACACTAGGTCAAGATTAATTGTTTTCACATACAATGCTGGAAACAATTTAGGAAGGGAACTTATTCCAAAAATGGACAATCTTTTACTAAAAGAAGTGTCTTCAAATATCCGTATTGTACCCTTTTGGTCCAAGTTTCCAGCCGTTTGTTTCGAGCTGGGTTTGGGTTCAGTGTAAAAAGTTCAGAGTAGTCAACATTGTCGATGCTATTCAGGAGTTTAAAAACATGATGAATTCACTTCTGAGCCGACGTTTTCCTGGGAAACATATTTTAAGAACCGCGAG
Source organism: Bathynomus jamesi (assembly GCA_023014485.1). Classification (NCBI taxonomy): domain Eukaryota; kingdom Metazoa; phylum Arthropoda; class Malacostraca; order Isopoda; family Cirolanidae; genus Bathynomus; species Bathynomus jamesi. The sequence goes on from JAJOZX010017897.1 coordinate 8,095, forward strand.
TCAATTATCGTATGATTTGTGACAGCCAGACGGAATTAGTTTAGTCGGTCTGGCTTGAACATTCTTAATCTTTTGTCTTTTCTTGAAAGTGGGGACCAGAACTGTACAGCCTATTCGAAATGAGGCCGAATGAACGCCATGTAGAGAGGGAGAATAACGTTTTGCTCCTGTACGAGTCACTTTTTGATATAGCGCAATATTTTATTGCATTTATTTTCAGCCTCAGTGTAATATTTGGAAAACGTGAGATAACTACTCGTATGCAGTAAATAGCATGTCGGTTTTTGGTCCCTGTGCGCATCACTTTGCATTTGTCTACGTTAAAAGGCATTTGCCAAGTGGTTAACCACTCAGCGAGCCGAACTAAATATCTCTGAATTCTCAGGACATCCTCCGCACTGTCTACATAAGACCTTAACTTGGTGTCGGCAAATTTTCAAATGCTGCTTAATAGAGCCAGTGATGGAAATAGGTTTTAGGAACTAGGTACACGTTTGGGAAAAGGAGCGCGCGCGCGCGCGCGCGCGCACACAAATATACAGGTGTCTCATAACATTTGGGACGCATTTTCAGGATGGATTCAGGACCTGAAAACAATGAAAAAAGCTTATATAAACATATGCCCGAAACCGCTTTATTTCCGAGTTACAGCCCGTTATGTCTTCCAGCAAGTATCCGCCTTACCTTTAAAGAAAATGCTCAAAATGACCGCCTTACGCTTGAATACACGTCTGAACACGCCTCGTCATAGACTGCCTGACGCGTTCAAACATTCCAGGTATTGCTCGGATTTTCTGGCATTTTTGTTCTACACGTTGGCGAAGCATTTCAACGTTGTCAATGGGTATCACGTAAACGATGGATTTCAGATGACCCCACAGGTAAAAATCGAGTGGATTCAGGTCCGGGGAGCGAGCAGACCACGCAGTGGTTCCTCCACGGCCTATCCATTTATCAGGGAAATGGTCATCCAAATAGTCTCTGGCTACTCAACTAAAATGAGGCGGAGTGTCGTCATGCATAAATCACATACGACGTCGGACACCAAGAGAAACTTCATCTAGTAAATCGCTTAAATCAGTCCTTAAAAAATTGGAATACGATTCTCCTGTTAATCTTCCAAGCAAACAAAAGGACCGATTAAGTTGTCGACAATAAATCCTAGCCATACATGATACATTGATACTAAATTATTGTTGGTGTCTTGACTGGCTGATGGCATGCGGATTCTCTTCGGCCTAGTGATCAGTGTTGTGAAAATTGATCATGCCATTTCACGCTTTCATGTGTGAAGGCAGCCTCATCAGAAAACACACGGAGGATAGAAAAAGAGAATCGCGAGCACACTGTTGAAGGAACCAAGTACAAAAAGCCTCTCGTGGTGGGAAATCAGCTTCAGTAAGACCTTGTACTCTCTGAATGTGATATGGGTAAAGCTGTTGTTCCCATAAAATTCTCCACGCAGTTGTGTATCTTACACCCTCTGCTGCTGCTATCCTTCGGGTGCTGACACCAGGATGTTCCTCCACGCGATTCAGGACCCGCTCCTCCAACTCAACAGTTCTGGCGATGATTGGTCTACCACCATCTGAAACTTGCTTGTTGAATGATCTTGTATCACCAAGACGCTCGTCTATTCTCTGAAAGGTCTTCTTATCTGGCAGACGGCGATTCAGAAACCTTTCCGTATACAGACGTCTTGCTGTAGCCGCATTACACTCGACAAGTCCATACATGAGATGCATGTCTGCCATTTCTCTGTTTGAATAAGCCTCCATTCTCACTTCAAATGCACACTATCACTGAATAGCACAAAAACTTTTAAGGGTTTTTTTTTCACTGGACTGCACTTAGTATTCACGGTAAGAAGTTACGAATACGAACAATGAAACACCGCGATGCGCCTCTGACTGACTGACTGACTGACTGATGGCTCTACACTCAACGATATTGAAACATGTCATAGAGTGTACGAAACATTACAATCGACAAGGCCATACATGAAATAAGTCTCGTACACACTCACATTGTCGGCAAACAGTGTTTGTAAACAGTTTCCGGAAAGAATTGCTGGAACACAAAACGGGCTGTAAATCGGAAACAAAGCGATTTCGGGCATATGTTTATATGAACTTTTTTCATTGTTTTCAGGTCCTGAATCCATCTTGAAAGTGCGTCCCACATGTTATGAAAAACACTGTATAAGTCATCAAGGAATAGTTTTGCAACCTCTGATTTTAGTCCTACCATTACTGATGCTCCATCAGTTACGACTGCAAATTGAGAAGTAGGTACACGCAGTGTACCCGCGTGTCCCCCCATTTCCATCACTGAATATCGCTATGTCTCTGTCGTTAATGTAAATAATGAATAGAAGCGGTCCTAGAATTGACTTCGTGGAACGCAACTTGATACTGGCGTCCATTCAAAGGCTTCACGTTAATTACAATCCTCTGTTCCCTTCGGCTAGCCCAGTGTTTCCCAAACGGTGGGTCGCGACCCCCAGGTCGTAGTTTGTTTACCCTTGTAATAGTGATTTGTGCGCAAAACAAGAAAAAACCCCGCTTCGTGAATTTGTGTACCCCTGCAAGATGATAAGGAGTCGCACCGACCGAAGACCCTGAAACGGCGGTCGTGGCCTAGCCAGTGCTCGAGCCCTGTGGCCACGGTGCCCTTACTTTCGTCATATGTCGCTTATGTGGTACTTTACTTTGTCGAACGTTTCTTTAAAACTTACGTATGCTATGTCTGCTACCCTGGAGCGATCTTAATTAACAAACATGTTAAAAAGAATTCCAATAAGTTATGCAGGATTTGTTTACGAAAACCATGTTGGGAATCCGTTAACAAGTTGTGTAATTCCAACAAGCTACTATCCTTGCAGAAATTATTGATTCTAAAAACTTGCCTAAGCCAGATTGTAACTGATGGACCGGTAGTTGCCTTCTCTCTCTTTTTGAAGATAGGAGTCACGTTGACCATCTTCAGGTTCCTTAGGACTTTGGGTAGGCTAGCGAGTTAAAGAAATAGGCAAGAAAGTCGGTTATGTTCTCCTTTACCTCCTTAAGAACTCTGGGAGTGAAAGAATCTGGACCAGGGGACTTAAGGGTGTGCATTTTATCGATGGCTTTGAATTTCATTACGAGAACAAACAATGCAATTTAAATTCGATCCGTGTCTCTGAATAAAATTTTTAGCTGCAACGTTATTCATGGTTAAATCTTTACTAAAAATAAACGCTAAGAAACTGTTTAGTACTGTGGCTACGTGAGCATCGCCGAATTTTAATTCTTCTGTTTCATCTTTAATAGAACTTATGTTGCTTTTGTTTATTTGTTATTTACAGGACTAACAATAATCTTTAGGATTAGTTTTACAAACAGAAGCAATTCTGAGTTCCCTATATTTCGCTTTTCTAAACAGTCTCTTAATACGCTGCCGGATGATTATAAAGTTTAGTTTATGCTATAATCAGATCATCCTATTCCATTGTTTGTCCGCTTTGCTCATCTCCATAGCAGAACTAATGTTTTTGAACCAATTAGGATCAACAGAGGAGATGGCCTATTTTTGAAAGGTACAAACGTGATTTTCTATCCATGAATCCGCCTTTGAATGAACACCAAATATCGTCTGTGTCATTACTGTCGAGCACATCAAGGCATTTAAGTGAATTTAATGATTTAGGTACTGTAGTATTAAACTGAAAAGTATTAGATTGTGATCGTTGTTTCCTTCGAGTTCACAAACTACCAGATCAGATATCAGGTTGTCTTCGGTAGTTAGTATCAAATGTAAAATATTATCCCTCTCGTGGGTTTGCTCACCTACTAAGTAAGTAATCGTCTACGAAACCGAGGAACCTTTTTCCCTCGACATCAGTAAATTTGGATTCCCAATCTATCCTAAAACAATTGAAGTAGCCCATAATTAAAGCTAATTTTTCCTCTATAGTTTGACTCCGTGTTATATTTTCGTTAGTTCGCCTTATAAAGCTAACTAAAGAAGACTGAGGACCCTGATCTTCAGGTGATCCTAGATTTTTTCTGCAGGGTACAGATGCTCTTTAAAATAATCATACCTCCCGCCTTCCTTGTGTGCCCTGTATGCATGAAACATTTTGTAGCCCTTAAACTGAAACTCGTCTTCGAAATCTCGAGTAGACGTATGTACCCAGATCTCGGTTATCGCTGTTGTTGAAATATTCAACAGTGACTGGTGCTCTAAATTCATAAAAATTATTTCTGATAGACCTCGCATTGAACTGGACGACTTTTAAGTTATTTACGTCGAGGTCACCCAATCCTAAGCAAACTCGTTCGCCGTAGGGTCTGTCTAAACAAACTCATTCGCCGTAGGGTCTGTCTGAACATACACGTTTGATGCGGGTTCTGTTGGAACAGAATCGTTTGCCGTCAGTGCTACCGTCATGTTCGGGCTATCACTAAGACAATTGTCTAGTAGGTTGGACACATGAAAATGAATTAATTCCTCCAGCTTAGTTTTTCTTTTGGCATTTAACCCTTTACCGCCGGAATGTTTTGTAGGGTTAAGTTATGAATGAGGTATTTGAAACACTACCAGCCCGTCCCTTTCGGCAGTAAAGGATTAAGTTGATCCCGTTAGCTAAAGAGTTTTTTCTACTGAAATTGTCCAATAGATCAAGAAATCGAATGCCTTTGCTCCTGCATAGTAATTAGAGCTTGACGTTTATCGTGATGGTTTTACTCAGAATAACATTGCTCATTCGCAGAATCCCAATCAAAATACATCAGTCGATTTTCCGTTTCACAGTGTTCGTTAACTTATCAAAGTCAACCATAATTAATTCTGTTAAAGGCGTTGTTGGAGCCTACTTTCACTATTTTTATCCCGTATCGTAGTCTCTTCAAACTCTCGCTCTAACTTAATTTTCTCATCTGGAAAACAGGTGACATGGCCCTTCATTTAGTAGTACTTTTCTCTGAGAAATAGTGAGCTTGGGTCAGTGGGTCACAGACCAAGGAATTCCCTAAGAGAGAGAGATTCTCCTGAAGGTCGGTGAGCACCTCGTACCTGTTTTCAAGGCTAATGCTAGGGGTATTCAGCACGGCCTATCTAGACCTTGATGACTGCCTCTTAAGCATAGGCACACCACTACAGGCCGGAAACCTTCCACGCGCACAAGCCAAAGATTTTGCTCCCCACCCCACCATACCTTGCTGCGCTCTGCGACAGGCCCGAAATCCCCCTCTCTCCACACGCTCCGCAATTTACGTTTTATTAATAGTTGGTTTATGTAGATTATTATCGATGTTGGTGGTTAACAGAGCTGACTCCTGGTCTATTCTAACAATCTTACCATCTAAGTTGCTGTACCCGTATGCCCGGGTGTAGTGTCTGCCCGGCGCCGGTAGACATTGCAGCATCCAGCTGCCTAAACTCCGTTGTTAAACAATCCATTTTGTTTTCTACTCTACTGTTCGTGTCCCGAAGATCTCATTTCCTTGTCATTGCTTTCTTTCAGTTTAGACAGTAAACTGACCAACACGAGTGCCAAATCGTCTACAGAATTAACTCCGAAAGATGAGACTCATTAGTCAAGCTGAACTTTAAAATAGGTGTATTTAAAAGCAATAGAACCATTTTTTCTCCCGACAGCCACATTAAAAACACGAGTAACAATCGTAAATTCCGGAATCAAAAACACGAATGTAGTCTGTATTTCTGTAGGCGCGCGCTTGAAAACTGTAAAAAATATTTTGAGTAACTTAAAACTGAGAGTAATTAATGTTACTAAAAATTAATTACCACCGGTATGAAATTATAATAGACTAGCGGAGAACCCGCCCTTCGTGCGGGTGGCAAAAATATCCTAGCCGACGGTGGAATATTTTTTGTAGTTCGAAGATTGTTATTAGTTAGGTTAATTGAATGCCCGGTTAGGTTAATTGTACGCCCTTGACGATTGGTTAGGTTAAGTCGTGATATTTTCGTTAAAGCTAACGAAAATATCACGACTTAACCTAACCAATTGTCAAGGGCGTACAGTTGACACACACACACACACACACACACGGGCGTCCTTTTATTATTATAGATAGACTTTTTAAAATTATAATTAAAAGTAGAATTCATTACGCCTTTTTCTAATGCATTAAAATACAAATATCGCCCATATTAAAATACAAATATCGCCCATATATATATATATACAGGGTGTCCGAGAATTATCTGTACAATTTTTGGCTGTTATTAAAAGTCAACCATGAAGTGTAGAAATTCCAGTGTTGTCCCATTTTACAGAGAATCTCATTAAGTTTTTTCTGATACCAAGTTTTGACAAATTTTTTAGAAATTCCAGTGTGTCCGAAAATTATCTGTACAATTTCATCTTTTAATAAAATTCTTGATAACACACGTAAAATTCTTAAACAAGATTATTTAGAATCTGTATTTTCAAAAGTTTCTTTTTTAAAGTAACGTTGTTACAAACATTCGATATGTGCGCCATCAGTGATTCGCAAAACATCCAATCGATAATCAAAATGTTGCCATGTACGCTGCAGCATATCCACATCAATTCGCTCAATAGCAGCTGTGATTCTTGCTTTTAAATCATCAATGTCTGTCATCCGCGTATTAGAAAGAAAAAACTTGTCAAAACTTGTTATCAGAAAAAACTTAATGAGTTTCTCTGTAAAATGGGACAACACTGGAATTTCTACACTTCATGGTTGACTTTTAATAACAGCCAAAAATTGTACAGATAATTCTCGGACACCCGGTATATCAAGAATCTTCTTCTCTTTTCGAGCGTGACCGACTGACAAACATTCCTGGGTGTTTATATTAATAATACTGTAAAAAATATTTTCTCAGTGAAAGCACAACGAAAACCACGTGGTGGAAATTGGAAACGCGGAGTTTGACGTTTTAACTTGAGGCGCGTTTTGAAAAAGGAAGCGCAGCAGCAAACAAAGATATTTTGATTAACTTTAATATTACTGTAAAAGTAGCTAATACTCGTATAAATAGAATTTAATTAAAACTTGCATGAAATTTTTTTTTAATCATACTGTAATACCTTATAATAGGGTATAACACTACAACATTAAATTAAGAACCACAGATAGGAAATTCTAGAGAGAACAGACAAACACGTCAGACAGAGAAGAATGAGAAAGAGTTACAAGGACAAGAGGGAGCCTCAAAGATCTTTCGGTCCACATAGGAAGGTTCCTGTTATTAATCTGGTTCAATTTTTAACTATTCTAGCAGTAGTAGAAAAATGGGTAGAAAAGCACAAGGCTCTTTCCCCACCCTCCGCTCCTTCCACGCCAGTGGCGGGTACGAAAAAAGGTTGAAAAAAATACCTTGACCCTGAAAAAGTAACCAAAAAAACCTCGAACAGATGGTTTTGATTTGATACGAAATATTTACAACTCTGTTTACCCAGGTATTGGTCCAACAAAGACCCCATGACCCACTTCAGGCTAGCTCCAGAAGGATTAAGAGAGGTAAAGGTTAAACTCTCCATGTCTACACCAACGTGCGCGCAAAGCCATCACGCCGGCAAAGTGATGAAATAGTTTTACAGGAAAGGGGTGGAAACAGGAATTAAGAACAGACATCAGATTTTTCGCAACATGCCCTTACCCGTCACGTGCATCCAGCCACCCAAGAGAAAGAAGAGAAAAGAAGAAATCGTGACGGCAAGAATGCAAATCTACTTCACCTAATCCATGCTATGCATTTTAACCCTTTAAGCCCTGAATTTTTTGTAGGGTTAAGTTATGAATGCGTGTATTTGAAACGTTAGCAATTGGTATCTTCAGTCCTTAAAGGGTTAAAGGGTTAATGAAGAATACTGAAAACTTACACCATGCTTACACTTCAAGACGTGTGAATCTTTCACACAGGAATAGTAGTAATAGAAAAGTATAGAACGAACAAGGCTCTCTCTCCTCCTCCCCTAGCCACTGCTGAGAGAAAACCGTTGTGAAAGAAGATTTATAGCAAAGTAGGAAAAAGTATAATGGAAAAAAGCTTCAGAGTTCATTCACACCATGCGTACACTTATTTTATGTACCCAATTACGTACTAAAGGATAGTGCAAAATAAAGGATAAAGAGAGAGAATAAGATGAAAGATAAGTGAAAGAATTTTAAAATTACTTTGATTGTCAGTTCGCTGCCATTTCAAATCTCCCCAAAACAACCAATCAGAATAAACGACCATATACGTATAATGTATCATTTTGCATATAAATCGTTGAGTACTTCACACACACACACACACACACCACACACACATACACATACACACATACACATACACACACATATACACACACACACACACATACACATACACACACACACATACACACACACACACACATACACACACACACACACATATATATATATATACCGGGTGTCCGAGAATTATCTGTACAATTTTTGGCTGTTATTAAAAGTCAACCATGAAGTGTAGAAATTCCAGTGTTGTCCCATTTTACAGAGAAACTCATTAAGTTTTTCTGATAACAAGTTTTGACAAGTTTTTTCTTTTTTGTACGCGGGTGACAAACATTAATGATTTAAAAGCAAGAATCACAGCTGCTATTGAGCGAATTGATGTAGATATGCAGCGTACATGGCAACATTTGGATTATCGATTGGATGTTTTGCGAATCACTGATGGTGCACATATCGAATGTTTGTAACAACGTTACTTTAATAAAAGAAACTTTTGAAAATACAGATTCTAAATAATCTTGTTTAAGAATTTTACGTGTTTTATTAAGAATTTTATTAAAAGATGAAATTGTACAGATAATTTTCGGACACACTGGAATTTCTAAAAAACTTGTCAAAACTTGGTATCAGAAAAAACTTAAGAGATTCTCTGTAAAATGGGACAACATTGGAATTTCTACACTTCATGGTTGACTTTTAATAACAGCCAAAACTTGTACAGATAATTCTCGGACACCCTGTATATATATATATAACCAGAAAGTATTATTCCTTAGTGGGACTCTAATCTCTGTTCCAGACGATTGATTTTCATCCATCGAAGTGTAGATCATCCGCGGCTCGTGAATCCAATTGATGAAGTGATAAAGTAAGATTGTTTTGACACAAATTAAAATGGCATAAACAATGGGAATCTCAGAGGGAAATTTCCGTATAAATTATACATAATTCAGTCCCATAAGAAGCAATGGGAGACATTAGGACTTGGATCAGTGAGGAATGAGTAGATAAACTCGATGGAAAAGATTTGAGAGAAGTCTCTAAATAAAGGCAGCTTAGATAAAGGCAAGATTTATTCCATTTCTCAGGCGAGTGTTAACGTATGGGAGATTCATTTCAAAGAAGAATGCATTTAACACGAATGTTATATAACGTAAAGAACGACGCTTGCATAGGAGAACATTCCGCGCAAGATGAGAAGAGAGAACGAACAAATGAAAAAATGAGGTAACCACCCGGGAATCGAACCCGGGATCTTCCGATTGCCGGTCAGATATGATAACCATTACACCACGGGCCTCACTCGAACAAATGCCATAATTCCTCTACATACGAGCAGAAACCAATGCCCCAAGGGGGCACCTCCCGCATGCCGTATCTATATATACATTTCAACTGCAAAGAACACGCAGTATAAATAACGTAAAGAACGACGCTTGTATAGGAGAACATCCCGCGCAAGATGAGAAGAGAGAACGAACAAATGAAAAAATGAGGTAACCACCCGGGAATCGAACCCGGGATCTTCCGATTGCCGGTCAGATATGATAACCATTACACCACGGGCCTCACTCGAACAAATGCCATAATTCCTCTACATACGAGCAGAAACCAATGCCCCAAGGGGGCACCTCCCGCATGCCGTATCTATATATACATTTCAACTGCAAAGAACACCGCAGTATAAATAACGTACGACGCTTGTATAGGAGAGTTCTCCTATACAAGCGTCGTTCTTTACGTTATTTATACTGCGTGTTCTTTGTAGTTGAAATGTGTATATATAGATACGGCATGCGGGAGGTGCCCCCTTGGGGCATTGGTTTCTGCTCGTATGTAGAGGAATTATGGCATTTGTTCGAGTGAGGCCCGTGGTGTAATGGTTATCATATCTGACCGGCAATCGGAAGATCCCGGGTTCGATTCCCGGGTGGTTACCTCATTTTTTCATTTGTTCGTTCTCTCTTCTCATCTTGCGCGGGATGTTCTCCTATACAAGCGTCGTTCTTTACGTTATTTATACTGCGTGTTCTTTGCAGTTGAAATGTATATATAGATACGGCATGCGGGAGGTGCCCCCTTGGGGCATTGGTTTCTGCTCGTATGTAGAGGAATTATGGCATTTGTTCGAGTGAGGCCCGTGGTGTAATGGTTATCATATCTGACCGGCAATCGGAAGATCCCGGGTTCGATTCCCGCGTGGTTACCTCATTTTTTCATTTGTTCGTTCTCTCTTCTCATCTTGCGCGGAATGTTCTCCTATACAAGCGTCGTTCTTTACGTTATTTATACTGCGTGTTCTTTGCAGTTGAAATGTGTGTGTATATATATATATATATATATATTATATATATACAGGGTGTCCGAGAATTATCTGTACAATTTTTGGCTGTTATTAAAAGTCAACCATGAAGTGTAGAAATTCCAGTGTTGTCGCATTTTACAGAGAATCTCATTAAGTTTTTTCTGATACCAAGTTTTGACAAGTTTTTTAGAAATTCCAGTGTGTCCGAAAATTATCTGTACAATTTCATCTTTTAATAAAATTCTTGATAACACACGTAAAATTCTTAAACAAGATTATTTAGAATCTGTATTTTCAAAAGTTTATTTTATTAAAGTAACGTTGTTACAAACATTCGATATGTGCACCATCAGTGATTCGCAAAACATCCAATCGATAATCCAAATGTTGCCATGTACGCTGCAGCATATCCACATCAATTCGTTCAATAGCAGCTGTGATTCTTGCTTTTAAATCATCAATGTCTGTCACCCGCGTATTGTAAAGAAAAAACTTGTCAAAACTTATCAGAAAAAACTTAATGAGTTTCTCTGTAAAATGGGACAACACTGGAATTTCTACACTTCATGGTTGACTTTTAATAACAGCCAAAAATTGTACAGATAATTCTCGGACACCCTGTATGTATATATATATATATATATATATATATATATATATATATATATATATACACGTATATATATTTAGGAGAAATCCAATGACAAGGAGGAATGTAAATGCCATGAAAAGTCTTCTTTAATGCGCAACGTTTCGAGCAATACGCTCATCATCAGGCTAGATAATAACAATATGAAATTAGAATCAATAAATAAATGTGAACAAGACAAAATAATTTCTATAAAACCTATTCATTAAAAGCAAATTTTAAAAAGACTAAAAGAAGAGGGTTAAATTCAGTTATAAAAATTTACATATAAAATTACAAGAAATTTAAAAAGCTATTTTTAAATTACATATAGTAAATTTGAAATTAGTACACTGGAATAATTAACACTAATACAATGGAATAATTAACACTACGAACCTTTCAATGCTGGTTCCGAGGCACGAGTAATTTAAAACAAAACAAAACAGGAAACAAACTATGGGTTGGGCGGTTGGAGAGTTATAAGTTGGGGAGTTGGGGAGGGGGGTTATAAAAAATTTAGAGGGACAGCTGAGGAATCCACGTTTAGAGAAGGGGTCAATGTTTTAATATAAAGAGATTCCAAAATTCTAAGTGAGTTAGGACAAGAATTACAACCGAGAATTTTAAAATTATCTAAAGTGACATCAGTTTTGCATTTAATACTATGTTCCCGAATACTAGAGGCTTCTTTTTTATTTAAAATTTTACCTGTTCGGCAACTTATTCCCATATGCGAATAAAATCTAGCCCTGAGGGAGCGCACGGTGCTGCCAATATAAGTACCAAGGAGACACCTTGGGCAGGTAAATAAATATACAACACCGCTACGCAACGAATCAGGAGTTCGACCCTTCGCTGAGAAAAAGCTACCTAAAGACATTTTGTTAATAAATATAATGCGAAAATCAGTATGATAAAAAAATTTTCTTAACAACTTTGTAAATTTAAGTTTAAATTCTTTATTCATGGGACCCATTTCAGGTACCAAGAAATATTTTATATCTTTAGGCACTGAAATACAGGGAAGTTGAGGGCTATAAACATTATTTAAGAAAGATCTTATTAGTTTATCTACATATTGAACAGGAAAACTATTATTGGTAAAATATGATCTTAAATTATTAAATTCATCGTTAAGTAAGGTAAAACTAGAGGTCAAATTATATCCTCTGAACAAGAGTTTTAATACACGACATCTTATAGTTAAAATCAGTAAAACTAAAGAAATTCATGCCCAAACCAGTAAAAGTGGGTTTCCTGTAAACTAATGTAGTAATAGAATCACCTTTTTTCGAAATTAAAAGATCTAAAAAGGGAAGGGAGCCATTTTTCTCAGTTTCCATTGTATAAGTTATATTGGGGTGCAGAGAATTTAAGAAGTTAAAAAATTGTTGCGCTTGTACAGCATTATCAAAAACAGCTATCGAGTCATCAACGAAGCGTCGATAGAAAATTGGTTTACAATGGGTGGGAGATTGTCTAAAAATTACACTTTCTAAATGAGTCATAAAAAAATCAGCTGATAAAGGTCCGACGGGTGATCCCATCCCAACACCATCAATTTGTTGGTAAACCTTATATTGAAAGTAAAATAACATTGCTTAAAAACCAATTCTAAAAGTTCCTTAAAATAAGACCATGAAAAACCATGAAAACTATCAACAGAGCTAAAAACCCTATCTAAAATAATGGCAATAGTTTCTGATACAGGTACATTCGTGAAAAGCGACTTTACATCAAAACTGACAAAAAACTTTTTTGAATCGAAATTCTCACTAAGAAGATCTTTTTGAAATTCCTAAATATTAAATTGAAGCTTTGTAGAAGCAACCCGCATGACTATATATATATATATATATATATATATATATATATATATATATATATATATATATATATATATATATACACACACACAGGGCGTCCCAAAAAAATGTATACACACTTTAAATAATTATAAAGGCAGTGTTTATTAAAATACATTTCATTTTCAAAATGTAATAGAATCTACAGACATTATTAATTGTTTTGTCAACGCCTGTTTTCAAACTGACGTCCGTTCTGGTCCAGGCACTGCTGATAACGCGAAGCAATGGAATCGCAAACATCACGAAACATTTCGTTTGGTATTTGTGTGCATTCTCGTTCAATGGCTGCTCTCAATTCAGCGACTGTTGCAGGTTTTATAGCGTAGACTTTGTCTTTTAAGTATCCCCATAAAAAAAAGTCTAGTGGTGTGAGGTCTGGTGAACGTGGAGGGTATTCTACGAAACCCCTTCGTCCAATCCACATCCACATCGTGCCAAGTACCACTCGCAATACTCCACTCTTCGGTCCGGATCATCATCTTCATTAATAGCATGGACTAATCTTGGAATGTAACTTTTCCATTGACAGCGCTTCAAAATGCGTTGGACAGACGATTCTGAAATTCCTACCTCACGACTCGCTTGCCGCACAGATTTTCTTGGACTTTGGTGATACGTTTCCAGTACTCTTTCTTGCTTTGTGGGGCTTGTCGATGTCCGTGGTCTTCCGGAACGCTTCTTGTGGACATTCTGAACAGTTCCATCGGCTTCAAACTTATCTCTAATTCGAGTGATGGTAAGTCGCGTTGGTGGATCTGTTTGAAACTCCCTCCTAAACTGTCTTTGCACTTCAACTGCGTTTTCACACTTCCAGTAGCATTTTAGAATGAATTTCCTTTGTTCAAAGCTTAGTCTAACTGTCATTATTAATTCTAATGGGTTTAACTTGGAAAGAAAGAAACATCAATTGAGCTATCAGCTGTTAAAGTGTCTGTACATTTTTTTGGGACGCCCTGTGTGTATATATATATATATATATATAATAAATAAAGTGGAGCAACAAGCTTGACTTTCGTCAGAATGAACATTTCAGTCGGAAGCAAAACCAAGGTTTATATGTACAAGTATATAGAGGGTCCATAAGTCCGGTTTCGTTCGGAAATTTATTTTAAATTTAATTTAAAATAAATTTTCCTATGAGACTGGACTTATGGGATACCCTGTATATATGAAAAGCTCGCAATAATAACTTAATAATTTTTTTATTCAGTTATTCCCACTAAAGCTCCTTCCGAATTAGATTTGTTACTTTGAGTATATATTTTGATAGGGGATTGGCTCTATTATACAAAAGACATGTTCCCTCTCGGATGTAAGGATGCCTCTGCGTGTCTCCGTTTTCGCGGGGAAGGGATTGGGGTGGGGACAGGGAGGTAACACGGGGTATGTAGATATATTCTCGCGATTCAGTACTCTCAAGATGCATTAAACATGACCAGAGATCGAACTGCGAAAGATTTGTCGTTACGCGTGTAAATACAGTTAACTTCACTGTCTTCAATGAATTATCAATATATGTAACCTTAAACGCTATTATATATCTGTATACAGTTACGTCCAAACCTATAAAACTTATATATTTTTTTTTAAATAATCAAGAACCTTTCAATAGGATTATTTAGGACCTCTTTTCTCTTTCAAACGACTCCTTCACTTTTTTCTTTATAGACTCTCTACTTTATGAGTTCGCTTATCGATCTATTTATTAATTTACTTGTATATAAAATCTTTATTGGCAGTATTTATGAATACGTAATATTATAAAAATTCGCATAAAAAATTTTATTACGCTATATGGCCTATTACAACTTTACTTTTAAATATTTTTCCATATTATATGTACTCTTTTTATTTCACTTGTGTTAAATCTCGCCTTATTAAATCTCGCCTTATTAAATCTCGCCTTATTAAATCTCGCCTTATTAAATCTCGCCTTATTAAATCTCGCCTTATTAAATCTCGCCTTATTAAATCTCGCCTTATTAAATCTCGCCTTATTAAATCTCGCCTTATATTTTTTATTATTTGTCAAAAAAATATTTGCAAATATTTCTTCTTTAAAATACTAAAGACCCGCTTCTCTAAACACATTGGTTTCAGCTAAATTCCTAGGTATATCTTAACTCCCTCCTGTATCATGCAGTCACTCGCTAAAACAGACAATGAAGTCATCAGTAATGGACGATATACAGGTATCTTTCGAACCAAGGTAATTCCCATTTGAGGTTCAAGAATGAGAAATACGAAAGGGAATCTCAAAGGAGGCAATTCTCAAATCGATTCATTCCCAATTCAGAATTTTTATAGAAAATACCCATAAGGTACGCATTTGTTTCGCAGCCCTCCTTTTTTTTTATACCTCTTTTCCCTATTAGACAGTGAATGGGAAATGAATGACATAAAGTAAGAATAATTATCCCATATATTTCAATAGAACATTTGCACGACAGTTATCATTGATTACTTCCCACTCAGTTATTCCCATTATTATTCCCCGTTCCCAAGAATACACAAAGTGACAAGTTAACATTTGGAAGAAGAGTTTCTTCTTTCGAGAAAGTCATTCGTGGTAAAGGTAACAAAAGAAAATGGTTAACATTAACCTGACCTACCATTAACCTAACCTAACATATATATAAGATGGAGCGGAGTCGTCTTGGCCTAATGTAGCGAGTGGCGTTCCTCAGGATTCTGTACTGGGCCCCTTGCTTTTTCTTATATATATTAACGATTTAGATGTCGGCCTAGTCAGTACAGTTTCAAAGTTTGCGGATGACACGAAGTTGGGTGGTATGGCAATTATTGACAATGAGGTAAAATCCAGGAAGATCTGAATAAAATCGTTGATTGGTCAGTCACATGGCAAATGAGATTTAACGTCGATAAGTGCAAAATTTTACATATACTGTAGGTTCGCGTAACGATAATTTTGCATACAGTATGTGAGTACAAATCGCGCGATATTATTGTTCCTCTTATAAATCATTAGTTAGACCCCATTTGGAGTACGCGATCCAATTTTGGAATCCGCATATGCGAAAAGATATAGACAAAATCGAAAGAGTTCAAGGACGATCAACTAAGATGATTCCGTCGCTTAGGTCGAAGTCCTACGATGAGAGGCTTCAGGAGTTAAAATTGACTACACTCGAGACTAGGAGGCTAAGAGGTGATCTAATCAAGGTTTTCAAAATTATGAATGGGTTCGATAACGTAGATAGAGATAGCTTTTTCGAAATATCTAAGTATAATAGGACTACAAATAACGGGTGTAAGTTGACAAGTAGAAGGTTCGAGAGAGCAGTTGCCAAAAACGTTTTTACGCATAGAAGAGTAAATAGGTGGAATAGTTTGCCGGTAGAAGTAATTAAGAGAATGTCTATAAACATGTTTAAAACTCGATTAGATGCATATGTTGATAGAGTGGGTATAATTTAAGGTAGTAAAATTAAGGCTTTGTGGTTCGGAACCCACGTAAAATTGTAGGTTCTCTCCGCCACCACGGAGGACATGCACAATACACAATTACGAACACAGTTAGGTAGACCAGCCATGAGTGGATCCTAGGGTCTTTGTCGGCATCATAGGAGAAATTCATATTTTTCTATTTCTACAAACCATAATTCATATTTTTCTATTTCTACAAACCATAATTCATATTTTTCTCTTTCTACAGGCCATAATGTCTGTGAGCAAGGAAGAACGAATCCAGATAATTCTACTCATAGGAAATCGGAGTCAAAGAGAGGCCGCTGCTGAATTTAACAGACTGCATCCAGACTGCGAGCCAATAACACAGAGTTGTGTTAGCAGACTTGTTGCAAAGTTTAAGGAAACAGGATCCATAGAAGATAAACCACGCAGTGGACCTTCAAGGAGGTCCACTGACGATGATACAGCGATTGCTATCCTGGCTCATTTTAACAGAAGTCCCAATAAGTCTCTTCGGCGATTGTCCGCCGAGACAGGAGTGTCGAAAAGTAGCATCCATCGCATTCTTCAGGCTCACAAATGGCATCCATATAAACTTCAGATCCTACAGAAATTAAGCGATGATGATCCCGACCGGCGGATGGAATTTTGTGAATGGGCTACGGAACAATATACTCTGGATGCCAATTTCCCGTCCACCATTCTATTCAGTGACGAGGCTGTTTTTTATGGAAATGGTGAGGTAAATCAACAGAACATCCGCTGCTGGTCTCAAAACAACCGTCACTGGTATACCTCTTCAAAGGAACAAGGTGCATCTCGGGTGATGGTATGGTGTGGCATTTGGAAGGATCGCATCATAGGCCCCCTCTTTTTCGATGAACATGTCACTGGAGGCACCTACCTACGTATGCTCAAGGAAGAAGCATTTCCCAGTGTCTTGAACGAAGAAGGAAATTTCCCAACATGGTTCCAGCAAGACGGCGCTCCTGCACATTACAGCACCCAAGTAAGGGAATACCTGTACCAACAATTCCCTGGTCATTGGATAGGACGTCGAGGGCCTGTGGAATGGCCAGCTAGAAGCCCGGATCTCACGCCACTAGATTTTTATCTCTGGGGCCACTTGAAAGCGCTGGCGAAAATTAGGAGTGTTGAACATTTGCGGCAGCGCATTATTGGGGCATGTAAACCATTACTCCTGACATCATTCACCATGTGCTAGCTGACTGGGTATCACGTCTGAATTTATGTATTGAAAACAATAGTGGACATATTGAGCACGTTCTGTAAATAAAAGCTTTTGTGCCTTTTTTTTATTATTTTTCCTATGATGCCTGACTTATGGGACACCCTCTATATACAGGGTGGGCGGAAAGTAGCTCCCTAATTTAAATTACATATAAATTATGTATAAATTGTGATTGTATTGTTATATTGTTATGGTGTGTTCTCTAAAGTGGTACAATTGTAACGTTCATTTTTTTTTTTCATTTCAGATTGAAGGGTAACATGGCTGAGCGTTTAACACTGCAGGAGCGTGCCCAGTTGGCGGCACGGTACGAAGTTTGGCAATCTGTCGTTCGAGTTCAAAGATGGTGGCGGGCCATTCACGGACCACGTGCCCAAGTGGACCCGAAAATCAAGAACTGCCACTCGAAGCTCATGACCACGGGGTCTGTGGCAGATGTTCGAAGATGTGGTCGCCCTTCGACATCCAGGGCCCAGGAGACGGTGCAGGCAGTTCAGGAAATGTTCGCACGGAGTCCACGAAAGTCAACTCGCCAGGCAGCTCGGGAAAGTGGACTCTCCCGCTACTCAGTGCGAACTGTGCTGAAGAAGGAGCTGAACTGGCGTGCGTGGAAGCCGCATTACTGCCAATCTCTCTCGGACGAGGACTGCGACATTCGCATGGAGTTCGGGGAAATCATGCTGGCTTGGCATGAAGACTGGCCCCATCTCTTCCGCAACATCCTCTGGAGCGACGAGGCGGGTTCCACGTCGGAGGCTTTGTCAACCGCCACAATTGCCACTACTGGGCAGGAGAGGATCCCATGGTTACCGCTGAAAAACGGCAGAATCGGTTCAGTGTAACGGTGTGGTGTGGTATGACCTCAGATCAGGTTGTGGGCCCGTTCCTTCTGCGCAACACCATGAATGCTGAGCGGTACCTTGCTATGTTGCAAAACGAGGTCTGGCCGGTTGTCAGCACATGGGAGAACATCGACGATCTGATATTTATGCAAGATGGCGCCCCTCCGCACTTCGCTCTTGTTGTCCGTGAGTGGCTGGATGCCCACTTCCCTGGGCGTTGGATGGGTCGTCGTGGTCCACATCAATGGCCAGCCAGGAGCCCCGACTTGACACCGTGCGACTTCTTTCTTTGGGGGTGGGTAAAGGAAGAAGTCTACCGCACCAAACCGAGGACATTGGAAGAACTGGAGGACCGAATTCGGGAAGTCATGTCCTCCATCCCGCCGGAGTTCCTGCTAAAGTCAGTGGACGCCATTCCTGGGCGGCTCCAGAAGCTGGTGGAAAGAGTTGGAGCCCACATTGAATTTTAGAGAAAACCTACCATGTATGCCTACCTTTTCATATTATTTCTTCTGAAATAAATGGATAATATACGTATTTTTTTACCAATCCAAAATAGGGAGCTACTTTCCGCCCACCCTGTATATATATATATATATATATATATATATATATATATATATATTAGGGTGTCTCTTATTTTCAAAGTGTTGATTGTTTTAGGTTGCGCCCCTCAACCAGTTCCATTGGTTGAAGAAACATCACATATGAAATTGTTTTTGGATTGAACAATTTCTGGAGGTCGCCCCGCTTATTAAAGTTCATAAGATATAGCTATTATTTATGCAATTAATATTTGAAATTACTAGCAGTTGTCAAGTATACTGAACATATGTTTTTAATTAATTAATCATCATATTTATGATGAATTCAATTAAATGAATATATTAGAGATAATTGTCAAGTTTGTAGCTGAAAATATTGCTTGATAAGACAAGATCAACCTGTTTAAATGTTTCATCAAGAATGCTCCAGATTATGTTGCAATTATTTATTTGTCATCATTCAGTGTTCTGCTGTCATAAGTAAAACGTGTGTAACTGTGTATCACTATACTTCTTTTTTGCTATTATCAGATAAAAACTATGTTATTTATATTTTTCACAATTATTTATACTGATTTTGTTATTAGTGTTTGAAAAAAATTTAATGAATTTAATGAAAAAATTAGAATTTATGCTCTTATACACATATTATGAAGTTTTAAACAATGTTGCTATTTGTCACAAAGAATTTAATTTAGTTCAATGGAAATTTTACCTGACATGTGTTTCATGATCTGTGTTTCTATCAGTGGCGTCACTAGAGGGGTGCGGGGTGTTTTTGTGCAGTGTTTGAGCAGAAATTTATTATTTTTTTATAAAAATATCCCTGTAGTTAGTTATAACAACAAAAACATTTTTCGTAAGCCCAGCTTACATGTATCAATATACCTACAAGGCTAAAACTCTATGCTAATTTACTTTTTGAACCTCGCAGAGGCAGCTAAAAGCTTTGGTTTGGACGCTTCAGATTACAACATAAACCAACATTCTATCCATCGCCTTCGAAATAAGAACCGAGCTCGTCATGCTAAAGAACTTAAGGAGCATTTCCATGGAGAATGTTCTATGACAGTCCACTGGGATGGCAAGATGATGGAGGACCTCACCTCGCACAAGCACATTGATCGTCTCCCAGTACTTGTGTCAGGACCTGGTGTTGAACAGCTGCTTGGTGTCCCAAAATCCCAAACTCAACTGGAGAAGCACAAGCTGAAGCCGTCTTTAACTGCCTGAATGAATGGGGAATTACAGAGAGAGTAAAAGCAATTTGTTTCGATACAACAGCTTCAAACACGGGTCAATATAGTGGAGCCTGTGCTCTCATCGAAGCAAAATTGGGACATGATGTTTTGTACTTGCCTTGTAGACACCATGTTTTAGATTTATTGTTGGGAGCTGCATTTGAAGCAACATTGGGATCTACATCAACTGGTCCAGAGATATTGATCTTTAAGCGTTTTCGTGACAATTGGACTTCTGTTGATCAAAGCCAGTTCCAAATAGGTGAGACAGACACGATTACTAAAGAAGCAATTATCCAGTCTAAAACTGAACTATTTCAGTTTGCTAGATCCCAGGCACCTATGCTACGGGATGACTATCAAGAACTTTTGGATCTGTCCATCATCTTTCTTGGAGGTGTCCCCAATAAAGGCATCAAGTTTCGTGCACCAGATGCCATGCATCGAGCTCGCTGGATGTCCAAAGCGCTCTATTCTATCAAGATGTGGCTTTTTCGAAACCAGTTCAAGATGACTAAGACTGAAGAACGAGGAATTCGAGATCTTTCCCTTTTTTCTGTTCTCATCTATATGAAGGCTTGGACAACATCCTCACTCCATTGAAACCCCATTTAATGACTGGCTCCTTATGAGGTCATTGATTAATTATCCTAACAAAAAGATTTCTGATGCAACTAAAAAAAAGCTCTCTAACCACTTATGGTACCTGTCTGAAGAAGCAGTTGGTCTTGCTTTCTTTGATGAGCGAATTACTACAGATGTAGAGAAACGCATGGTAAAGGCATTAGAAGATGAGTCCACTGATAGACCACCCAAGCGTCCTCGGATTCCTGAATCGACCTTCTGCTCTGGTGAAGGACTACACCAACTTGTTACAAGAAATACTAGAATTCTTTACTAAGCTGAATTTGCCAGAAGGATTTCTGAACAAGGCACCCAGCACTTGGACATCCAACTGTGAATATTTAAGGGCCAGAGCTATTGTTGCAGCTCTATCTGTTGTAAATGACCGGGCAGAACGTGCAGTAGCTTTAGTTCAAGAGCTGAATAAGAAATTGACAGTGGGGGAAGAGCAGCTCCAGTTCCTGCTCCAAATTGTTGCAAAACACCGCCAGAGTCACCCAGTTCCATCAAAAACTGTTCTTCTCAAAAAATAACCATCAATGAGGTCGCACCTTAAAATACACCATATTGTATAATCATTGTATATTAAATAAACGTTGTATAAGGAAATAATGCTAATTAAAGTAATTAAAGTATGTAAATAGCACTGGCATTTTGAATTTATCTCTATATAATAAACTAATGGTTTTTTTTTGTAGCAATGCTTCATTGCTGATTGTATATAAAAAAAGAGCCAGGAAGGATTTTGGATAGGAGAAAAAGGATTGGGATAAAGAAGGATTGAGGACCAAAGGATGGATTATAACAACATCAAGGATAGGTTAGAAAAGGATCAATGATAAATAAGAAGGCCTATACTTATAAAAACGAATCAAACTAAAAAAAGAGGAAGGAATTATGTGTATAATGAGCATAATCATATGTCAGGAGCTATTATGCCATGGTCACCATTTTTATTAGCCGGGGGCGACCCCTAAATATGAGCCAATTTGTGTCAAACTTTCAAGTTTTAGTTTTTATGCTAAATGGAACTATTTTAGGGGGCGCAGATAAAATAATTCAACATTTCAATTTTTGACTACCCAATAAGAGACACCCTAATATATATATATATATATATATATATATATATATATATATATATACACAAACTCAGAATGGTCCCATGAGAAACTTATATGTTAAACACAGACCGTGCATGGAACAAGGAACTCTTCTGGGAAAATTAAATCCACTATAGTCCGAATAAGTAATGGTATATGACAAATACCATAGTTTTTCTTTTTCATGATGCAAGCCCGACGTGGGCAACGGGTCTCTCGCAAAGAGGTCCCATAAATATAGCTTCCCTCACCTGTGATGTAGTCGAGACCACCAAGTCCGAGACTGAGACCGAGACCTGATCCTTCGAGACCGAGATCAAAGGTTCGAGATCGAGATCTACCTTCCGAGATCGAGACCCTTAAAATTCGAGACCGAGATCGAGATCGAGACCAAGCTCATGCCCTTTCAATTTGTTTTACACTACTATGGAAATTAGACTATGTTAAGTATATTAAGTATGTTAAGTATATCATTGATGACGTCATTTTTTAACATTTACAATTGGCAATTGCGATTTGTTCTACGAATCGGTATGTTGTAAATATAAGTGATGTGAAGGGTTGTCGAGTTATTCTATGCTTTATTGAATTTGTCGGTACTGTTTTCTTTATGCTGTATTTCTTGCATTATTTTTATGTGAAGCATTTTATTTTTTCAAATACATATTGGATGGGAGGATAATCGTTTTTTTCACGCCACAGAGGTTGACACGCCGTTTGGCAACACTAAGTGGCCTTATAATATATACTTATATATATAATATATATAATTCTCTATTTAGTGTTTCCATTTTCAATAAAATTAATCTGACGGGGGCGGGGGAGGGCAATTTTTTTTTGTAGCGCTAACCTAAAAAATCCAGACCCACACCGCCCCGCAAGACAAACGTGGCAACTCAAAACAGGGTGACTGATTAGTGAATACCTAGAGTCCCTTACTTTTACAAACTTTCATAAACATTCTGAATTGTGTCTGTTCAACTAAGCCACCATCATGAGTATGCCAATAACATCTATTTTTCATTACGGTCTCGAGGTCTCGAAAGGTCTCGGGGAGAAAAACCGAGACACCGTCTGTCGAGACCGAGATCGAGACCGAGACCGAGATCTAAATAGCGGAGACCGAGACCGATCTCGAGACCTACATCACTGTCCCTCACCAGCTATCTGCAAAGCAGACAGGATCCAGCTTTGGGACAATAGTTACCCCTTTTTCTTTGATGTATTCAATCCGACGTGAATGCAACGCGTCTTTTGTTTATATTGAGGTTCTAAATGTAGCAGGGCTAGGCTGCTTTAAACCCTAGATCCATGTCCCAAAGCTGGATCCTGTCTGCTTTGCAGATAGCTGGTGAGGGAAGCTATATTTATGGGACCTCTTTGCGAGAGACCCGTTGCCCACGTCGGGCTTGCATCATGAAAAAGAAAAACTATGGTATTTGTCATTTAACATTACTTATTCGGACTATAGTGGATTTAATTTTCCCAGAAGAGTTCCTTGTTCCATGCACGGTCTGTGTTTAACATATATATATATATATATATATATATATATATATTATATATATATATATATATAGTGTGTGTGTATGTGTATGTATATATATATATAGATATGTTTGTGTGTGTGTATATATGTCCTACAAGCTTTTCAATGCCATGTTTATAAAATTCAGGCGGTTTTGAGGCAAAAAACGTACAAAGACTGGTGTGCAGGTCATCTAAAGAAGTATACTGTTTCTCGTCAAGATAGTTTTGCAGACTCCTGAAGAGATGATAATCTGAAGGCGCAAGGTCTGGAGAATATGGAAGATGTGGAAGTTTTTCCCACCCAAGCTCCTCAATTTTTGAAGAAGTGGTCCGAGCGGTATGAGGACGTGCGTTGTCGTGGTGGAACACGATTCCTTTCCGATTAACCAAAGAAGGTATCTTTTCTTTTAGTGCAGTGTTCAATCGATCCAATTGTTGACAGTAGACTTGAGCAGTGATTGCTTGGTTGTGTGGTAAGGTTTCAAAGTGTATTATTACACCACCTTTATCCCACCAAACACTAAGCAACACCTTCCGAGGGTGAAGATTTGGTTTTGACTGTGGTGTCGCTGGTTCTCCGGCACAAACCCACTGTCGACGGCGCTTAACATTCTGGTACAGTATCCACTTTTCATCACCAGTCACTAAACGGTGCAAAAACGGATCTTGGAGTTCACGGGAATGAAGAGCTGTGCTAATGTTTACCCACACCCTCAGATTGTCGACCGACAATTCATGTGGCACCCATTTTCCTAACTTAGGCACTTTCCAGAGTTGTTGCAAATGTCGATGGATGGTGGACGGGGATGAATTGAGTTTCTGGGCCAATTCTTCTACAGTTGTTGAACAGTCTTCTTCAAGTGCGGCTAACAGTAGGTCATCATCAAACTCAGCAGGGCGTCCAGAGCGTGCTGCATCTGTCAAACAGCAGTCACCATTCCTAAACTTTTGAAACCATCTTTGACATTTCCTCACATGCAGAACATCGTTGCCATAAACTTCCTGAATGTTTCGCGTTGCTTCAGTAGCACTATTCCCTTTTTTAAACTCGTAAAGCATTATATGCCTGATATGCTCTTCTGATACCGCCATGTTTATGAGGGGTTCACATAAAGCAAAACACACGTCTTCACTGGTCAAGGTCTGTAAAGTATGTAGCAAAACACGATAGATCTCCTCTTAGATATAACCTTCGGAAAATTTATGCTTAAACCGAGTAGGACGAGTTTAAACTTAATCTATCGTAAAAAACGACATTACTTATGGGATGACCATATATATATATATATGTGTGTGTGTGTGTGTGTGTGTATATGTATGTATATATATATATATGTGTGTGTATGTATGTATGTATGTATATATATGTATATATATATAAGTATGTGTGTATGTATATATATATATGTGTGTGTGTATGTATGATATATATATATATGTGTGTGTGTGTGTATATATATATATATTATATATAATATATATTATATATATATATATATATGTATATGTCTCTCTGCGAACAAGAAGGAGTGCATTTTGCGAATTTTTGGAACAGTTTCTACGGCAGGAGGGACTTGTTCCTCGGAGATGGACTTCATCTTAATGACGTTGGAGCTGCGCGTTTAGGAAGACTATTTCATAATACTGTCTCTTCTTTTCAGGCTGCCGTAACTCGAACGGTCCCAGCGTAAATTCAACAAATTTTTCCCCTGCGCTCGCGAAGGTGTCGCAATTACAAACAATTTGAAGGTTCTATCCTTAAATGTTCGTAGCCTACGAAATAAAATAAACAAATTTTTTTTCTTTAATTGCTTGTAAAGACTATGATTTAATTGCGATAAATGAATCGTGGCTTAGCACTGAAACACGTGACTTTGTAGGGGAGTATCAAATTAGAGGTTATAGAGTTTTTGTTAAAAACAGAATAGGTAGGCGAGGAGGTGGTGTTATGTTGTATATCAAAGATAATATTGCGAACGTTATAGAAGTAAAGCACATAATTCCAGAACCAATAGATTCGACTATAGCAGAACTTAAATTGAACGATTTCAAACTTGTTGTTGCGGTTATATATAGGCCCTAGTGATGTAGGTCATATCCGCATCCGCACTTTGGACTGCGGATGTCGTGCGGATGTGGACCGTTGAGATAAAACGTCATTAATAAGCGGAAATTATCAAATTCTACTATATTAATAGAACTAGTTCATTGTGCGCAAAAGTGATGCAAGCGACAAGATGAGAGGCTGTTCTTGTATGAAGTTACTCTCTTGCAACCTACTTAGATCCACGTTACAAAGCTAAGTTATTTTCACCTAGTACATTAGAACGAGTTAAATCATCACTTGGCAAAGCAGTTGAAGAGCTTCAATCACTTGAATCTGTCGCTTCGCCACCCACCAAAAGAATAAAAGTTTCAGTGACAGAACCAACACCTTCAACAAGCAAATCTATCACAGAATCTGTCTCTCAGTTTCTTGAGTCAAGCAGCAATGACGAGACCTACGCGATGTCAAAAGATGTAGTAAAAATGATCGAGAGCTATCACCAAGAAAAACGCCTGGCTGCATGTGACAATCCTATTAGTTGGTGGAAAAATACGCAGAATATCTATCCATACTTGAGTAAACTTGCAAGGAAACATTTAGCCTGTCCTCCAACAAACGTACCAAGCGAGAGATTATTTAGCAGTGCTGGATTAATATATGATGAAAAGAGAAACAGACTGGCAGCAGAAAAGGCAGAAAAATTAATGTTCCTTAAGCATAACCTTCCTATAATTAAGTTTGAACATTAAACGATGAACATCTTAGTTTACTTTATTTTAATTACTCATTTATAAATATGCCTAATAAAACTTTAAACTTAATATAAATAGTTATGAAGCTAATTAAAGATCTCTTTCTATAAGGGTGGAGGTTGGGGAAAGAGGTCGGTGGGGTGCATTTGAGTTGGGTTCACGTCCCGGATCCTGGTAACACAATTATGGTTTCTAATTGTGGCTGAAACTCAACAAAATATAACGAATTTATTTGCAGACGAATTCACTAATTGATTTCTATATTAGTTAGATGCTTGATATTATTTTATATGTTCAGAGAAAAGTACAGCAATTATTGTACAATTAATCAATTATACTACATTATAGCTACAGCTCTCTCTATATAATAACTTATTATATACGTTAAACACAACAAATCTCGAATATATCCTAAAAAATAACGAAAATGTAGACATCCGCGTCCGCGGATGTTGAAATCAAACATCCTCATCCGCATCCGCGGATGTGAAAAAAATGACATCCGCTACATCACTAATAGGCCCCCTAATCAAACAGCTGATACGGACGAAGCGTTATGTCGTGAACTAAAGAGAATAATAGGTAGTGAGCAGGCTTTAGTTATGGGTGACTTTAATTGCGCCAACGTGAATTACGATACAATGCAGGGAGACGCAGAAGGTAATCGTTTAGTTAATTTTCTCGAGGATAGCTTTCTTATTCAAAAGGTTGGGGAACCTACGAGGTTGGACAGTATTTTAGATTTAGTAATAACTACGGATGATAGGCTAATTACTGATCTTCAAGTAATAGAACCGTTAAGCAATAGCGATCACAATATGGTAGAGTTTGTCCTCTCAGTAAGTCATTCGAAACCAGCTAACTCGACTAAAATTCCTAACTTCCAGCACGCAGACTCTTGTAAATTTCGAAATGAATTGTCACACGTCAATTGGGAAAACGTAATGGGGAACTCCAACGCAAAACTAATGTGGGAATCTTTTGAAACAGTATTTAGGACTATAAATGAGGAATGTGTCCCGTACAAAATTAAGCGTGCGAAAGTAAATAACAAGCCCTTGTGGTTTACTTCTAGAGTAGGAGACATTATAAAGAGTAGAGATAAGGCTTATAGGCTACATAAGTGCGATAAAGACAATTTGTGGTTACGAAACAACTACATATCTCTAAGGCGTGAAGCGAAAAGTGTAATAAAAAAGTCCAAGCGCGAATTTGAAATCTCCATAGCTCGTGACGGTAAAGGAAACCCCAAGCGATTCTTTCAATAAGTGAACAATAGAAATCCAGTAAAAAGTGTCTTGGGGCCGTTCAAAAATGTTAACGGAGAGCTAGTTTCTGAAAACAAGGAAATGGTTACGTTGCTAAACGAATTTTTCACGTCAGTTTTTGCTATAGAAGTAACGAATATCCCTACAATCACAGACATATTACCTTTTAATAATGGTAATATTTTGGATAATATTGTGGTTAGTGTATTGATAAAATGAAAACGCGTAAATCACCGGGGCCGGATTCCATATATCCCATACAACTAAAAGAATTAAAAGATAGCATTGTTGTGCCGCTAACAAAGATTTGTAATGCGTCCATTTCTGAGGGGTGCGTACCAGATAATTTCAAGTTAGCAAACGTAACACCTATCTTTAAGAAAGGCGATAAAGGTGCGGCGGGAAATTATAGGCCAATCAGTTTAACGTCTGCTGTAGGTAAGCTACTGGAATCAGTAATTAGGGATCGTATAGTCGAACACTTAGAATTGCATAACTTAGCTAGAAATACGCAGCACGGTTTTAGGCGAAACAAATCTTGCTTAACTAATCTTTTAGAATTTTTTCAAAGCGTGGTTAACATTTACGATAGTCATCGGGCGGTATATGTAGTGTATTTAGATTTTCAAAAAGAGTTTGACACCGTACCGCACAAAAGACTCATTGAAAAAACTAAGGCTCATGGAATCAGGGGTGTAGTAATAAATTGGCTAGAAGAGTGGTTGCGAGGTAGGCAACAGAGGGTGGTCGTTGATGGAGCGGAGTCGTGTTGGGCTAATGTAGCGAGTGGCGTTCCTCAGGGTTCTGTATTGGGCCCCTTGCTTTTTCTTATATATATTAACGATTTAGATGTCGGCCTAGTCAGTACAGTTTCAAAGTTTGCGGATGACACGAAGCTGGGTGGTAGGGCGATTAATGACGAAGATAGAGGTAAAATCCAGAATGATCTGAATAAAATCGTTGATTGGTCAGTCACATGGCAAATGAGATTTAACGTCGATAAGTGCAAAATTTTACATATAGGTTCGTGTAACGGTAATTTTGCGTATAGTACGTCAGGGAAAGAGTTGATAAGCGTAGAGCAGGAAAAAGATTTAGGAGTTATAGTCATTGGTGATTTAAAAGTAGCGAAACAAAGTACAGCAGCGGTCAATAAAGCGAACAAAGTGTTAGGTTTTATACAGTGGCGGCTCGTCGGTAGGCACTGCGGAACTGCAGCACCCCTAAATTTTTTATTTACAATTGAAATAATCAAGAACAATATAAGGATGAGCTCACTGAATAACCTTTTAAAAAACTTTTGAAACCTACCAGAAGAGACCTATGTGCATTGACCAAGAAATTTGAGGAGACTGGCAGTGTTCTAAAGGAACACTCTGGAGGGCGAACAAGAGCGGAAGATGATGATGAACGAATACGCGGCGCCTTTGGTAGTAGCCCGAGAAAGTCCATCCGTCGTGCCAGTGTCGAACTGCAGATTCCTCGTTCAACTGAAAGCGCGCACCACAGAAGTGGTGGATTCTGTAACCCCTGAGATGCTAGGCAACGTGTGGAAGAAAAATGAGTACCGTTGCGACCTGGTCCGTGCTAGAAATTGTGCACATATTGAATACATAAATAAAGAACTCTAATGTATCTAAATGTTATAATTCACATATATCATATGAAACTTTGACATTGACTATTTACTGTGTGAATGTTACACTGTTTGCAACATTCAATAAAAAATTATAAGGTTTCAAAATTGTTTCATTTCGAATGGGACACCTGTGTGTGTGTGTGTGTGTGTGTGTGTGTGTGTGTGTGTGTGTATTAGTGATGTAGGTCACATCCGCATCCGCGAACATCCGCACATTTCCTCGCGTCCGCATCCGCACTTTGGACTGCGGATGTCATGCGGATGTGGACCGTTGAGATAAAACGTCATTAATAAGCGGAAATTATCAAATTCTACTATATTAATAGAACTAGTTCATTGTGCGCAAAAGTGATGCAAGCGACAAGACGAGAGGCTGTTCTTGTATGAAGTTACTCTCTTGCAACCTACTTAGATCCACGTTACAAAGCTAAGTTATTTTCACCTAGTACATTAGAACGAGTTAAATCATCACTTGGCAAAGCAGTTGAAGAGCTTCACTCTCTTGAATCTGTCGCTTCGCCACCCACTAAAAGAATAAAAGTTTCAGTGACAGAACCAACACCTTCAACAAGCAAATCTATCACAGAATCTGTCTCTCAGTTTCTTGAGTCAAGCAGCAATGACGAGACCTACGCGATGTCAAAAGATGTAGTAAAAATGATCGAGAGCTATCACCAAGAAAACGCCTGGCTGCATGTGACAATCCTATTAGTTGGTGGAAAAATACGCAGAATATCTATCCATACTTGAGTAAACTTGCAAGGAAACATTTAGCCTGTCCTCCAACAAACGTACCAAGCGAGAGATTATTTAGCAGTGCTGGATTAATATATGATGAAAAGAGAAACAGACTGGCAGCAGAAAAGGCAGAAAAATTAATGTTCCTTAAGCATAACCTTCCTATAATTAAGTTTGAACATTAAACGATGAACATCTTAGTTTACTTTATTTTAATTACTCATTCATAAATATGCCTAATAAAACTTTAAACTTAATATAAATAGTTATCAAGCTAATTAAAGATCTCTTTCTATAAGGGTGGAGGTTGGGGAAGAGGTTGGTGGGATGCATTTGAGTTGGGTTCACGTCCCGCATCCTGGTAACACAATTATGGTTTCTAATTGTGGCTGAAACTCAACAAAATATAACGAATTTATTTGCAGACGAATTCACTGATTGATTTCTATATTAGTTAGATGCTTGATATTATTTTATATGTTCAGAGAAAAGTACAGCAATTATTGTACAATTAATCAATTATACTACATTATAGCTACAGCTCTCTCTATATAAACTTATTATATACGTTAAACACAACAAATCTCGAATATATCCTAAAAAATAACGAAAATGTAGACATCCGCATCCGCATCCGCGGATGTTGAAATCAAACATCCTCATCCGCATCCGCGGATGTGAAAAAAATGACATCCGCTACATCACTAGTGTGTGTGTATATTATATATATATTATATATATATATATGCATATAACTGCAATGACCGCGCAGTATATAAATGAATAGAAACGACATAAGTGTTAAGGAACGTCTCTGCACACGAGGAGGAGATAACGAATAAATGAAAAATGATTCGTTATCTCTCCTCCTCGTGTGCAGAGACGTTCCTTAACACTTATGTCGTTTCTATTCATATATATATATATATATATATATATATATATGAATTTGTTAACCCCTCCGTCTATGGCCTGGGTTGGTTCGAAGTCAACGGGGTTCTGGTTAGGTGGCAGCAACGGATTTGTTACTTGTAGTAATGTCTTCTATACTACTCTCCGAGTCCTTCTATAATGGTTCGAAGGATTGTGGGAAGCTTACTAAATTCTCTGAAAGGTTCCCTGATTCTTCTTGTAATGCATTGGGAGTTTTAATGACTAAGTTCTCTGAAGAGAGCACGGCTCGAAGGAGACGAGAAAGACATTTTCTTACTGTAATTTACTGCTAAAATGTTACAAGCAATGCTGAGCCTCTAAGTTAGATCAGTCTAGTGAGAATGAACATGGAAGAAATTTTGTGGTTTATATACCCATAATCT
Source organism: Bathynomus jamesi (assembly GCA_023014485.1). Lineage (NCBI taxonomy): Eukaryota > Metazoa > Arthropoda > Malacostraca > Isopoda > Cirolanidae > Bathynomus > Bathynomus jamesi. The sequence goes on from JAJOZX010017897.1 coordinate 39,471, forward strand.
GCTAACATTATTATTATTAACTGTAGAAAAGGCTGCATTGTTTTTGCACAATATTTGAAAATAAAGTGAACTTTTTTGCTGTCGCAATGTTTAAACAGATAAACAGGATATAGGAAGAAGAGGAAGCCATATTTTCATCTTATACCGCGTATTAGATGATCTGATGTTTTCCGGGTCTGCCAAGTTAATTAGAAGTGGAAATTGAACTATGCATCTTTACACTAAAATATGCATATGAGCAAAAATTAAAGGGTTAAGATTTACAATTAAATGCTTTGGCAAGACACGACTTCACCCTCCATAACGAAGAGAGAATGCATACAAAACACGAACATTGAAAAATCCAATCGGGGTTCATTATCAAGCTAAATCTAAAAAAAAATTATTAAGAAATTTTGAAAAGAACAAATCACCAATTATTTGGCAAAATAGGAAGCAAATCAAGAATTTATCCCAACGAAAAAAATAAAAAATAATAATAATAATATCGCCGAGTGTACATTCCTAAATGGCGACATAATGTCGGGTCGTACATTGAGTACAATTCCAAGTACATCATTGAGTACATTGTAATTTTGGTTTATTACAACTATGATTATAATTACCAATTAATTCATATTCGCTTATTATCGTTAATTACAATTTCATTAAAGTACATTAATTACATTATATTAAATTATTACATTTAATTACAATAATCTAAATAGGTGATACAATTTATATAATGAAGGAGAGTTAACCGTTGTTCTATAATTTAAAGGGGATTAACAGCAATGTTATATATTTATAGTTAACAATAATTACGCCATATTATGTCAAATATTATTAGAATATGGTTGGTTATCAGAGTTTGAAAGTCTAATTACCCAGCGATGAGGAAAGCGGAGAAAAATACGGTGTACTTTTCAATGGAAGTACACGGACATTTATGATAACGTAATGCATAAGTAATATAGAATTTGAATGACAATTAGGTAGAAATATTAAGTACAAGTAATGAGAATGGGGATAACTATGTAACGTAAGCAGATAACGAACCAGTGGCCTGGCAGGGAAACAATACAGTATATTATAATAATATAACATAACATCTTAACGTTATAAATTGGTAGCAGAAGCAAGAGAGATTATTTCGAATTCAGATGCTTGCTTTTGGCGACGTCATCGGAATTCGGACATTCGTATCAGCATTAACGAATAACTTGCGGGAGGTGAAATAATTAAAAGAAAAAGTAAAAGGAATACATGTGGACGTATTTACATGTACGTAACTATGTACGTAATCATGATCATCAGGGGACATGTACGAATGCACAAAGTATTGTACACATATCGGTACGTAACACAATAGGTTGTGTTCGTAATATAGACACGAGTAAACATGGACTGATAGGTTGATAGGGCATAAGTAGACAATAGGTAGATGAATGAATAAGTAATAAAATTAATAAAGTATAACGGTCAAGAAAGGACATGGATGTGTGAATAAATATGGTCAAATAATATTTATATTGCATAACACCAGACAGGACACAACATATAAAAAATGATTTTTAGAGAATGAAGTTTTTATTATTATTAAAGAATTTAACAGACACTGAACACGAAAGATATCCACATACTAAATACACGATTCAGTATTCAAGGTATGGAAAACGTGAAAAGAAGTAAGTTACTTTATGACGTGATAGTTTATCAAATTATGCAATATGTTAATTCATAATTAATACGCCATAGTTATTTAATTCGTACGTACAGTACAGATCACTATTGGGAGAAATTAAAAGAAACGAATTAGATCAATACAGTAATGAAAGGTTTATAGCCATTGTACAAAGAGTGAGTGAAACTATTAATTAAATATACTTATACGAGTATACAGTAAATATTAAGGAATTGGGTACATCTGAGGAAGAATTAAGTAAATGAATAAAGAAGTACAAACAAGGGTTCAAATCATGCCACATGCAACGTGCATACATAATCTAATAAAATTTAGGGATGAGGGTTAGATGCAAGACAACAATAATTAATTATCATAAAGCCTATAATAATAAATGGAAAATGGAAATATGGGTAATATTGTGATGGAAATGTTAAACAATCTAAACCGTCGATTTTCTTGTTTGTACTTTAAGGGAATGAAATTAAGGGACATTTGCTTCTCACAACGAACCTCCAATGACACAAACATGGACACGACTCAACCATAGAAATGGTAGGTCGCATGGTTCTTATGTAAAAATGAATATTTGAATATAAAGATTATATAGGAATTATTCATTGTTCATTTTTACATATATATATATATATATATATATATGTATATGTATATGTATATGTATGAGTATATGTACGTGTATAAATATAGGGTGTCCCAAAAAAAACTATATACTCTTTATAGCATCATATATTTTATAATTTAAAAAAAAACACCAAACAATATATTGTTATAGCAATTGCCAATGAAAGGAAAATTAGTAATCTAAGTGATCAAAATGTTATAGCGAGTTGTTTGCATATAAAATTTAATTAACTACGCCAAGTGCTCAAAATGTTCTCCGGCGGCATGAATGCACTTTTGAATGCGTCGACTAACTGATTCGCAGACATGGACTAATGTGGATGCTGTGATGGTCCCGCACTTTTCCCTAATTGCATCCTTAAGGTGTTCGAGTGTTGTAGGTCTTGTACCACAAACTGCATCCTTCAGGTAGCCCAACAAGTAAAAATCAAGGAGTCAAGTCCGGTGAACGTGGAGATTACTCAACGCTTCCTCTTCGTCCTATCCAACGGTTAGGCAACGTTTCATCGAATGATAATGAGGGTGGGGCTCCATCTTGTTGAAAGTAAAAGTCGTTGTTTCCAAACAACTTCCGAACTGCAGGTATAATGTCTGTCCGCAGCATGTCGAGATATGCGGCACCGGTAACTGTCCCATTAAAGAAAAATGGTCCAACCAAACCCCTGGATGATAAACCACACCATGCTGTTAATCCTGGTAAATTAACATGTTTATCCACATAAACGTGTGGATTATCAAGTGACCAGTACCTGCAGTTGTGTCGATTTACTGTGTCATTCAGCTTGAAGGTAGCTTCATCAGACCACACGATTTTGTTGGCAAACTGTACGTCTTCGGCTTCCATTGACTGAAACCATTCACAAAATTCGAGTCTGCGATCAGGGTCATTTTCAGTGATGGCGTGTAACAGACTTGGAATGTAGCTTTTCCATTTTGCCGACTTTAAAATCCGGTGAACACCTGATTTGCTGATTCCGGTCTCACGGGCGCATTGCCTTCTGTGGTGATCGATTAAATTTTTGCAACACTAAAACGGAATTTTCATCACTCGCACTTGATTTGCGTCGTCCAGATCTTCGCTTGTGCATATCTTGAGCAGATCCCTCTGCCTCAAACTTGTCACGGATGCTTGTAGTGGCGAGACGTGTCGGTGGCTTTGTACCAAATTCCCGGATCCATTGCCGCTGGACTTCGGACACATTCTCAAATTTCCAATACCATTTCAGAACACGTTTTCGTTACTCCAGTGTCAAACGTTTACGCAACATGGGTTCTTTTGCTGAACTGAATAAAGTTGAATGCTGTAGAGTTTGTATCGTGGAATGAGTGCGTAGGCTAAGTCCGAAGCAAGCTAGTGAGTGACTAGACTACGTTCGGTCCATAGGCTTCGCCATTACAAGGCCTTTGATAAAACAAGGCCAGGCTTAGTCGACACATTCAAAAGTGCATTCATGCCGCCGGAGAACATTTTGAGCACTTGGCGTAGTTAATTAAATTTTATATGCAAACAACTCGCTATAACATTTTGATCACTTAGATTACTAATTTACCTTTCATTGGCAATTTATATTATAATAAGAGAGCTGTCCGTCTGTCTGTCTGTCCGTCCGTCACACTTTCATAAATTGTGAGAAAAAAATTGAGAAAAAAATTCAGAAATTGTATTACGGGCGGCAATGTGAAGCTCAAGATTTTCATGACTGTTCTTTTCTGTAGTTTAGCCTGTCTGTTTCTGTTTGTGAAATTTATCCAGGGCAGTAATGGGGGATGGGTGGGGTAATGGGGAGGGGTGGGGGTAATGGGGGAGGGGTTAGCCCCCAAGTTGCATGAATGGGGGTGAGGAGGTTTTGGGAGATACCAGATTCAGAAAAGTTGACACAATGTGAAGCTCAAAATTTTCACGGCTGCGTTCTTTTCTGTAGTTTAGCCTGTCTAATCGTCAGCGAAGCGACAGGAACTGTACTAGTTGTTATAACAATATATTGTTTGGTTTTTTTTTAAATTATAAAATATATGATGCTATAAAGAGTATATAGTTTTTTTTGGGACACCCTGTATATATGTGTGTATATGTACGTCTATATATATATTATATATAATATATATATATAATATATATATGTGTGTGTGTATATATATATATGTGTGTGTGTGTGTGTGTATGTATATGTACGTATATATGTATATGTATATATATATATATATATATATATATATATATATATATATATATATATATATGTGTGTATGTGTGTGTGTATGTGTGTGTATATGTGTAAAAATGAACCATAAATAATTCCCATATTCCTATATTATCTTATCCTTCATGTAATTCTTGTATTCATTTATATAGTCTCTGTATCCATTGTAAGAAAAAGTATCCATTTTAAAAATTCATGTGTTATATGTTTCATGTATTTATATAATTCTGTATATTCTTATATATTTAACTTTATATAATGCCTATACTCATATGTACGTACGTGTGTGTATTCATTTTTACATAAGGACCAAAATCGCCCAACGCGAGTTTGGATAAAATTTTTGATGTGCTTTCTACTTTGCTAAATAATTGGTGACCTGTTGTTTTTTTAAAATCTCGTAATCATTTTTTTAGATTTCGCTTAATAAGGAATCCTGTTTAAGCTTTGCAATGTTCACATTTTGTATACACTCTTTCGTTATAAACAATGAGATCATGTCTTGCCTAAGCATTAAAATTGTACATCTTAAACCTTAAAATTTCACTCATATGCATATTTTAGTGTAAAGATGCATAGTCCGATTTCCACTTTTAGTTAACTTGGCAGATCATGATAACATCAGATCTGAAAAGTCGCGGTTTAAGATAAAAATATGGTTTCGTCTTCAAATATTTTGTTTACTCGTTCAAGCCTTACCACAGCTAAAAAATTTACTTATTTTTAAATATTGTGCAAAAATAATACAGCCTTCTTAGCATTTAATAATAATAATGTTAGCAGTTTTTGGGTATATAAACCCATTAAATTATTCCATTGGCATTCAGAAGCTAATTCAGAGGCTGAGCACTACCTGTACATTTTAGCAGTAAATTACAGTTGAAGCTATTTTATTATCCTTCGAGCCTTGCTCTCTTCAGAAAAACTTAGAAAAACTTTCCGGATACGCTATAAGAAGAATCCGGAACCTTCAGCATTTAGATTGCAAATCTACCAGAGTCCTCCGAGCCACTATAGAAGAACTCGGAGAGTAACATAGAAGAAAACCACTTCAAGTCACACATCCGTTGCTTGCCTCCTAACCAGAACCCCCGTCGATCCGAACCACCCCAGGGCCATAGACGGAGGGGTTAACAACTGGCGACCCTTTAACCAGGATCTTCACGACTCCAGGATTCTTCCAGTCTTCCAGACCTGGAACCAGAACCAACACCCAGTTGACCGGCGTGTCACGACTTCTAGTTCGTCACATCCACCCTTGAACCGGTGCGTTACGACTCCAAGTTCTTCACGCCTACTTTTCATCTAGGAACAAGTGGCCAGCCAGACACGTCTTCAGGACACACCTCAAAGGATTTCGCCGTAGGAATCTTGTTAAGTACAAAACTCTTTTTTAAAATAATTTCTAAACATTTGAAAAGTCATTATTATTAACAATTAATATTTAGTATTGAGCCAGAATTAACAAAAAACACAGTGAACACTTCAGACACCAGTGATACACTCTTTTTATTGAAAACAGTATTGTCACAGTTATTTTCAGTTATTTTACTATTCTAGTTAGTATAGTATAATTTTATTTAATGTACCAAACATAGTATTACCATACCATCACGTACATTTGAGTGAAATTTTGTTTACATTTTTATTTTTGTTTGCAATCTTTTCAAATTTTCCCCGAGTTAGGCAAATTGTTGTGCATTATTTTTTTTAGATAGTGTAGTTAGGAAAACCCCTTAAGTGATCATTCCATGAATTAAGATCGGTCAAGCAGACCTAATTAGAACATTAATAAGTACCTTCACATATGAGCGATTCAGACGGTGCGCTTTCTGACATCGAAGAATTACCTACACCCATTTTTCCACCTACCCCGCGCCCTTCAAACATATTCCCAAACACACAAGTCAGTATGTCTCAGTCTCAAACCCCCGCCCCAGCATACATTAACTTAGGCAGATTAGTAAATCTTCCTCATACTGTTTTAATTTTTAAGGGGACCATAGATAATCGTTTTGTTGAACCGCGCGTAAGACCTTGGGTTGAGTCTTTAGAGCAACATTTCTTACGCGAGAATATTACCGATGATGATATAAAAATCAGAGAAGCAAAAAGATTTATTGACCCTAAAGAGGGAAATGCCCATGACACAGTCACTTACGTCCCATCAATTAGCGAAGCTATAACATGGGACGATTTTAAACAAAACCTATTAGAATTTTTTAAAGAAATAACCCTTGCACAACCCTTAGCCACATTAGAAGCAGTCTTCCAAGCTAAATGGAAGAAAGAGGAACACGAGGATTTAAACAATTTTTTACACGTACACACAAACTTGTAGGAGAAGCCCTCCGGGCCGCAGAAAATGCATGTGGCATAACTTTTACTTCGAAACAAAGAAATCTAATAGTAGCCACAACCATTTACCAAAACCTACCCGGAGCACCTAAAAAAAAGTTTCAGGAGTTTTTAAATGTTGACAAACCTGTCAGTGTAGCCATAAACAAAACACGGGAACATCACCCCGATTTAGCAAACCAAAACTACCGAAAGGGTAGAGAAACCCCCGTACATTATATTCAGCAGCAGCCACAACACCAATACCAACAGCAACAACAACAACAACAATATAAACCAAGGCAAATACAGGGAACACCCCAGAAACAAGCCCCCCAAACCCAGAATACACGCCCTCCTCCACAGTGTTTTAACTGTGATAGTTTCGGGCATATGATAAGTCAATGTAATTACCCCTCGTATTGCTCCCACTGTCACGAACATGGTCATCGCCGTGGCGATCGCCAAAATGTGCTGATAAAGCCCCTGCAGGGTATAGACCCCACTTTCAGAAACCAAACCAACCACGTCCCCAAAACGTATCCCAAAAGTCAACCAATCCCCAGAAACCAGTCCATTCCCAGCCTCAGTCGAACTACCAACCCAATAGATCACGACCACAGGGTCACCCACACTCTTACCCCATGTATAAACCCCAATACAACCAGCAAGGTCAACTAGTTCGGTACGTAGAAGTACCCGGGGAGGAATCATTTTCCCCAGAGAACAGTTTTCAAGAACACCCTCCAGCGTATGATATTCCCGTAGAATATGATCCAGGTCCCATAGAAGACCATGTGAGCCCTTTTTTAGACCCTACATTGGAGGCAGCAGTTCAACCTCCTCCCTCCTAAATTACAGTAGTAAGCCCAGATACGCACACAAACTCCCCATCAGGATAATAGGTGCGGACCTCTTAGATTTAATAATAAATTGTAGTACGGATAACCAAGATTTAACTGCTCTCCTAGATACAGGAGCACACGCGACGTTAATTAAGAAACAATGCGTAGATGAATTACTAGAGAGTACAAATTATAAATATGAACTTAAGGCACCATCCTGCCAACTTAGAGGAGTTACGGGCACACCCATACCCACATACGGAGAAATTGAGTTATATTTAGAAATTGGAAACGCGGTATACCCCGCGAAATGTTGTATAGTGGACACAGTCGCCACCTTTCAGACAGACATCCTACTAGGTATGGATTTTTTTAACCGGAATCAATGGGAGATTACCCAGCGGAAAGTTAGTAAAGTGTCGAAATAGGACACACCACCTCCGCGAGGATGACAGACAACTTAATGCTAATAGACTTAGCTCAGTTCAGATTTCCGAAAGAAATAGGAAACCCCCTCTACTTGATAGCAGATCAAGTCGGCCGGTTGCATCCAGAGGGACAACCGCTCCAGAAATCAGACCCCAGGGTAATCAGTTCCAGTTGTTGAATCCAGTTGGATCAACCCAGGCAGTTTCCAGACAGTCAGTCAGCCAGCCAGCCAGCTTCCAGTCAGTCAGCCAGCCAGCCAGCTTCCAGTCAGTCAGCCAGCCAGCCAGCTTCCAGTCAGGCAGGCAGCCAGCCAGCTTCCAGTCAGTCAGCCAGCCAGCCAGCTTCCAGCCAGCCAGCTTCCAGTCAGCCAGCCAGCCAGCCAGCTTCCAGTCAGCCAGCCAGCCAGCCAGCTTCCAGTCAGCCAGCCAGCCAGCTTCCAGTCAGTCAGCCAGCCAGCCAGCTTCAGTCAGCCAGCCAGCCAGCTTCAGTCAGCCAGCCAGCCAGCTTCCAGTCAGCCAGCCAGCTTCCAGTCAGTCAGCCAGCCAGCCAGCTTCCAGTCAGTCAGCCAGCCAGCCAGCTTCCAGTCAGTCAGCCAGCCAGCCAGCTTCCAGTCAGTCAGCCAGCCAGCCAGCTTCCAGTCAGTCAGCCAGCCAGCCAGCTTCCAGTCAGTCAGCCAGCCAGCCAGCTTCCAGTCAGTCAGCCAGCCAGCCAGCTTCCAGTCAGTCAGCCAGCCAGCCAGCTTCCAGTCAGTCAGCCAGCCAGCCAGTCAGCCAGTCAGTCAGCCAGCCAGCCAGTCAGCCAGTCAGCCAGCTTCCAGTCAGTCAGCCAGCTTCCAGTCAGCCAGCCAGCCAGCCAGCTTCCAGTCAGTCAGTCAGCCAGCCAGCTTTCAGTCAGTCAGTCAGTCAGCTTCCAGTCAGTCAGCCAGCCAGCCAGCTTCCAGTCAGTCAGCCAGTCAGTCAGTCAGCCAGCTTCCAGTCAGTCAGTCAGTCAGCCAGCCAGCTTCCAGTCAGTCAGTCAGTCAGCAGCCAGCTTTCAGTCAGCCAGCCAGCCAGCTTCCAGTCAGTCAGCCAGCCAGCCAGCTTCCAGTCAGTCAGCCAGCCAGCCAGCTTCCAGTCAGTCAGCCAGCCAGCTGTCAGTCAGCCAGCCAGCCAGCTGTCAGTCAGTCAGCCAGCCAGCCAGCTTCCAGTCAGTCAGCCAGCTTCCAGTCAGTCAGTCAGTCAGTCAGCCAGCTTTCAGTCAGTCAGTCAGTCAGTCAGCCACTTCCAGTCAGTCAGTCAGTCAGTCAGTCAGCCAGCTTCCAGTCAGTCAGTCAGCCAGCTTCCAGTCAGTCAGTCAGCCAGCTTCCAGTCAGTCAGTCAGCCAGCTTCCAGTCAGTCAGTCAGCCAGCTTCCAGTCAGTCAGTCAGCCAGCTTCCAGTCAGTCAGTCAGTCAGTCAGCCAGCTTCCAGTCAGTCAGTCAGCCAGCTTCCAGTCAGTCAGTCAGTCAGCCAGCCAGCTTCCAGTCAGTCAGTCAGTCAGCCAGCCAGCTTCCAAGTCAGTCAGTCAGCCAGCCAGCTTCCAGTCAGTCAGTCAGTCAGCCAGCCAGCTTCAGTCAGTCAGTCAGTCAGCCAGCCAGCTTCCAGTCAGTCAGTCAGTCAGTCAGCCAGCTTCCAGTCAGTCAGTCAGTCAGTCAGTCAGCCAGCTTCCAGTCAGTCAGTCAGTCAGCCAGCCAGCTTCCAGTCAGTCAGCCAGCCAGCCAGCCAGCTTCCAGTCAGTCAGTCAGCCAGCCAGCCAGCTTCCAGTCAGTCGGTCAGCCAGCCAGCTTCCAGTCAGTCAGTCAGTCAGTCAGCCAGCCAGCTTCAGTCAGTCAGCAGCCAGCCAGCTTTCAGTCAGTCAGCCAGCCAGCTTTCAGTCAGTCAGCCAGCCAGCTTTCAGTCAGTCAGCCAGCCAGCTTTCAGTCAGTCAGCCAGCCAGCTTTCAGTCAGTCAGCCAGCTTTCAGTCAGTCAGTCAGTCAGCTTTCAGTCAGTCAGCTTTCAGTCAGCCAGCTTTCAGTCAGCCAGCTTCCAGTCAGTCAGTCAGTCAGCCAGCTTCCAGTCAGTCAGTCAGCCAGCCAGCCAGCTTCCAGTCAGTCAGTCAGCCAGCCAGCTTCCAGTCAGTCAGTCAGCCAGCCAGCTTCCAGTCAGTCAGTCAGTCAGCCAGCCAGCTTCAGTCAGCCAGCCAGCTTCCAGTCAGTCAGCCAGCCAGCCAGCCAGCTTCCAGTCAGTCAGTCAGCCAGCCAGCCAGCTTCCAGTCAGCAGTCAGCCAGCCAGCTTCCAGTCAGTCAGCCAGCCAGCTGTCAGTCAGTCAGCAGCCAGCCAGCTTCCA